>CM061044.1:60155643-60165643 GCA_030762985.1 Adelphocoris suturalis
TGACTGACTGACCTGACTGACCTGACTGACTGACCTGACTGACTGACTGACTGACCTGACTGACTGACTGACTGACCTGACTGGACTGACTGACTGACCTGACTGACTGACTGACTGACTGACTGACTGACTGACTGACTGACTGACTGACTGGACTGACTGACTGACCTGACTGACTGACTGACTGACCTGACTGACTGACTGACTGACTGACTGACTGACCTGACTGACTGACTGACTGACTGACTGACTGACTGACTGACTGACTGACTGACTGACTGACTGACTGACTGACTGACTGACTGACTGACTGACTGACTGACTGACTGACTGACTGACTGACTGACTGACTGACTGACTGACTGACTGACTGACTGACTGACTGACTGACCTGACTGACCTGACTGACTGACTGACTGACTGACTGACTGACTGACTGACTGACCTGACTGACTGACTGACTGACCTGACTGACTGACTGACTGACTGACTGACTGACTGACTGACTGACTGACTGACTGACTGACTGACTGACTGACTGACTGACTGACTGACTGACTGACTGACTGACTGACTGACTGACTGACTGACTGACTGACTGACTGACTGACTGACTGACTGACTGACTGACTGACTGACTGACTGACTGACTGACCTGACTGACTGACTGACTGACCTGACTGACTGACTGACTGACTGACTGACCTGACTGACTGACTGACTGACTGACCTGACTGACTGACTGACTGACTGACCTGACTGACTGACTGACTGACTGACTGGACTGACTGACTGACTGACTGGACTGACTGACTGACTGACTGACTGACTGACTGACTGACTGACTGACTGACTGACTGACTGACTGACTGACTGACTGACTGACTGACTGACTGACTGACTGACTGACTGACTGACTGACTGACTGACTGACTGACTGACTGACTGACTGACTGACTGACTGACTGACTGACTGACTGACTGACTGACTGACTGACTGACTGACCTGACTGACTGACTGACTGACTGACTGACTGACTGACTGACTGACTGACTGACTGACTGACTGACTGACTGACTGACTGACTGACTGACTGACCTGACTGACTGACTGACTGACTGACTGACTGACTGACTGACTGACTGACTGACTGACTGACTGACTGACTGACTGACTGACTGACTGACTGACTGACTGACTGACTGACTGACTGACTGACTGACTGACTGACTGACTGACTGACTGTGACTGACTGACTGACTGACTGACTGACTGACCTGACTGACTGACTGACTGACTGACTGACTGACTGACTGACTGACTGACTGACTGACTGACTGACTGACTGACTGACTGACTGACTGACTGACTGACTGACTGACTGACTGACTGACTGACTGACTGACTGACTGACTGACTGACTGACTGACTGACTGACTGACTGACTGACTGACTGACTGACTGACTGACTGACTGACTGACTGACTGACTGACTGACTGACTGACTGACTGACTGACTGACTGACTGACTGACTGACTGACTGACTGACTGACTGACTGACTGACTGACTGACTGACTGACTGACTGACTGACTGACTGACCTGACTGACTGACTGACTGACTGACTGACTGACTGACTGACTGACTGACTGACTGACTGACTGACTGACTGACTGACTGACTGACTGACTGACTGACTGACTGACTGACTGACTGACTGACTGACCTGACTGACTGACTGACTGACTGACTGGACTGACTGACTGACTGACTGACTGACTGACTGACTGACTGACTGACTGACTGACTGACTGACTGACTGACTGACTGACTGACTGACTGACTGACTGACTGACTGACTGACTGACTGACTGACTGACTGACTGACTGACTGACTGACTGACTGACTGACTGACTGACTGACTGACTGACTGACTGACTGACTGACTGACTGACTGACTGACTGACTGACTGACTGACTGACTGACCTGACTGACTGACTGACTGACTGACTGACTGACTGACTGACTGACTGACTGACTGACTGACTGACTGACTGACTGACTGACTGACTGACTGACTGACTGACTGACTGACTGACTGACTGACTGACTGACTGACTGACTGACTGACCTGACTGACTGACTGACTGACTGACTGACTGACTGACTGACTGACTGACTGACTGACTGACTGACTGACTGACTGACTGACTGACTGACTGACTGACTGACTGACTGACTGACTGACTGACTGACCTGACTGACTGACTGACTGACTGACTGACTGACTGACTGACTGACTGACTGACTGACTGACCTGACTGACTGACTGACTGACTGACTGACTGACTGACTGACTGACTGGACTGACTGACTGACTGACTGACTGACTGACTGACTGACTGACTGACTGACTGACTGACTGACTGACTGACTGACTGACTGACTGACTGACTGACTGACTGACTGACTGACTGACTGACTGACTGACTGACTGACTGACTGACTGACTGACTGACCTGACTGACTGACTGACTGACTGACTGACTGACTGACTGACTGACTGACTGACTGACTGACTGACTGACTGACTGACTGACTGACTGACTGACTGACTGACTGACTGACTGACCTGACTGACTGACTGACTGACTGACTGACTGACTGACTGACTGACTGACTGACTGACTGACTGACTGACTGACTGACTGACTGACTGACTGACTGACTGACCTGACTGACTGACTGACTGACTGACTGACCTGACTGACTGACTGACTGACTGACCTGACTGACTGACTGACTGACCTGACTGACTGACTGACTGACTGACTGACTGACTGACTGACTGACTGACTGACTGACTGACTGACTGACTGACTGACTGACTGACTGACTGACTGACCTGACTGACTGACTGACTGACCTGACTGACTGACTGACTGACCTGACTGACTGACTGACTGACTGACTGACTGACTGACTGACTGACTGACTGACTGACTGACTGACCTGACTGACTGACTGACTGACTGACTGACTGACTGACTGACTGACTGACTGACTGACTGACTGACTGACTGACTGACTGACTGACTGACTGACTGACTGACTGACTGACTGACTGACTGACTGACTGACTGACTGACTGACTGACTGACTGACTGACTGACTGACTGACTGACTGACTGACTGACTGACTGACTGACTGACTGACTGACCTGACCTGACTGACTGACTGACTGACTGACTGACTGACTGACTGACTGACTGACTGACTGACTGACTGACTGACTGACTGACCTGACTGACTGACTGACTGACCTGACTGACTGACTGACTGACTGACTGACTGACCTGACTGACTGACTGACTGACTGACTGACCTGACTGACTGACTGACTGACTGACTGACTGACTGACTGACTGACTGACTGACTGACTGACTGACTGACTGACTGACTGACTGACTGACTGACCTGACTGACTGACTGACTGACTGACTGACTGACTGACTGACTGACTGACTGACTGACTGACTGACTGACTGACTGACTGACCTGACTGACTGACTGACTGACTGACTGACTGACTGACTGACTGACTGACTGACTGACTGACTGACTGACTGACTGACTGACTGACTGACTGACTGACTGACTGACTGACTGACTGACTGACTGACTGACTGACTGACTGACTGACTGACTGACTGACTGACTGACCTGACTGACTGACTGACTGACTGACCTGACTGACTGACTGACTGACTGACTGACTGACTGACTGACTGACTGACTGACTGACTGACTGACTGACTGACTGACTGACTGACTGACTGACTGACTGACTGACTGACTGACTGACTGACTGACTGACTGACTGACTGACTGACTGACTGACTGACTGACTGACTGACCTGACTGACTGACTGACTGACTGACTGACTGACTGACTGACCTGACTGACTGACTGACTGACCTGACTGACTGACTGACTGACTGACTGACTGACTGACTGACCTGACTGACTGACTGACTGACCTGACTGACTGACTGACTGACTGACTGACTGACTGACTGACTGACTGACTGGACTGACTGACTGACTGACTGACTGACTGACTGACTGACTGACTGACCTGACTGACTGACTGACTGACTGACTGACTGACTGACTGACCTGACTGACTGACTGACTGACCTGACTGACTGACTGACTGACCTGACTGACTGACTGACTGACCTGACTGACTGACTGACTGACTGACCTGACTGACTGACTGACTGACTGACCTGACTGACTGACTGACTGACTGACCTGACTGACTGACTGACTGACTGACTGACTGACTGACTGACCTGACTGACTGACTGACTGACTGACCTGACTGACTGACTGACTGACTGACCTGACTGACTGGACTGACTGACTGACTGACTGACTGACTGACCTGACTGACTGACTGACTGACTGACTGACTGACTGACTGACTGACTGACTGACTGACTGACTGACTGACTGACTGACTGACTGACTGACTGACTGACTGACTGACTGACTGACTGACTGACTGACTGACTGACTGACTGACTGACTGACTGACTGACCTGACTGACTGACTGACTGACTGACTGACTGACTGACTGACCTGACTGACCTGACTGACTGACTGACTGACTGACTGACTGACTGACTGACTGACTGACTGACTGACTGGACTGACTGACTGACCTGACTGACTGACTGACTGACCTGACTGACTGACTGACTGACCTGACTGACTGACTGACTGACTGACTGACTGACTGACTGACCTGACTGACTGACTGACTGACTGACTGACTGACTGACTGACTGACTGACTGACTGACTGACTGACTGACTGACTGACTGACTGACCTGACTGACTGACTGACTGACTGACTGACTGACTGACTGACTGACTGACTGACTGACTGACTGACTGACTGACTGACTGACTGACTGACTGACTGACTGACTGACTGACTGACTGACTGACTGACTGACTGACTGACTGACTGACTGACTGACTGACTGACTGACTGACTGACTGACTGACTGACTGACTGACTGACTGACTGACTGACTGACTGACTGACTGACTGACTGACTGACTGACTGACTGACTGACTGACTGACTGACTGACTGACCTGACTGACTGACTGACTGACTGACTGACTGACTGACCTGACTGACTGACTGACTGACTGACTGACTGACTGACTGACTGACTGACTGACTGACTGACTGACTGACTGACTGACTGACTGACTGACTGACCTGACTGACTGACTGACTGACTGACTGACTGACTGACTGACTGACTGACTGACTGACTGACTGACTGACTGACTGACTGACTGACTGACTGACTGACTGACTGACTGACTGACTGACTGACTGACTGACTGACTGACTGACTGACTGACTGACTGACTGACTGACTGACTGACTGACTGACTGACTGACTGACTGACTGACTGACTGACTGACTGACTGACTGACTGACTGACTGACTGACTGACTGACTGACTGACTGACTGACTGACTGACTGACTGACTGACTGACTGACTGACCTGACTGACTGACTGACTGACTGACTGACTGACTGACTGACTGACTGACTGACTGACTGACTGGACTGACTGACTGACCTGACTGGACTGACTGACTGACCTGACTAACTGACTAACTGACCTGACTGACTGACTGACTGACCTGACTAACTGACTGACTGACCTGACTGACTGACTGACTGACCTGACTGACTGACTGACTGACCTGACTGACTGACTGACTGACCTGACTGACTGACTGACTGACTGACTGACTGACTGACTGACTGACTGACTGACTGACTGACTGACTGACTGACTTGACTGACTGACTGACTGACTGACTGACTGACCTGACTGACTGACTGACTGACCTGACTGACTGACTGACTGACTGACTGACTGACTGACTGACTGACTGACCTGACTGACTGACTGACTGACTGACTGACTGACTGACTGACTGACTGACTGACTGACTGACTGACTGACCTGACTGACTGACTGACTGACTGACTGACTGACTGACTGACTGACTGACTGACTGACTGACTGACTGACTGACTGACTGACTGACTGACTGACTGACCTGACTGACTGACTGACTGACTGACTGACTGACTGACCTGACTGACTGACTGACTGACCTGACTGGACTGACTGACTGACTGACTGGACTGACTGACTGACTGACTGACTGACTGACTGACTGACTGACTGACTGACTGACTGACTGACTGACTGACTGACTGACTGACTGACCTGACTGACTGACTGACTGACTGACTGACTGACCTGACTGACTGACTGACTGACCTGACTGACTGACTGACTGACTGACTGACTGACTGACTGACTGACTGACCTGACTGACTGACTGACTGACTGACTGACTGACTGACTGACTGACTGACTGACTGACTGACTGACTGACTGACCTGACTGACTGACTGACTGACTGACTGACTGACTGACTGACCTGACTGACTGACTGACTGACTGACTGACTGACTGACTGACTGACTGACTGACTGACTGACTGACTGACTGACTGACTGACTGACTGACTGACTGACTGACTGACTGACCTGACTGGACTGACTGACTGACCTGACTGACTGACTGACTGACCTGACTGACTGACTGACTGACTGACTGACTGACTGACTGACTGACTGACTGACTGACTGACTGACTGACTGACTGACTGACTGACTGACTGACCTGACTGACTGACTGACTGACTGACTGACTGACTGACTGACTGACTGACTGACTGACTGACTGACTGACCTGACTGACTGACTGACTGACTGACTGACTGACTGACTGACTGACTGACTGACTGACTGACTGACTGGACTGACTGACTGACTGACTGACTGACTGACTGACTGACTGACTGACTGACTGACTGACTGACTGACTGACCTGACTGACTGACTGACTGACTGACTGACTGACTGACTGACTGACTGACTGACTGACTGACTGACTGACCTGACTGACTGACTGACTGACTGACTGACTGACTGACTGACTGACTGACTGACTGACTGACTGACTGACTGACCTGACTGACTGACTGACTGACTGACCTGACTGACTGACTGACTGACTGACCTGACTGACTGACTGACTGACCTGACTGACTGACTGACTGACTGACTGACTGACTGACTGACTGACTGACTGACTGACTGACTGACTGACTGACTGACTGACTGACTGACTGACTGACTGACTGACTGACTGACTGACTGACTGACCTGACTGACCTGACTGACCTGACTGACTGACTGACTGACTGACTGACTGACTGACTGACTGACTGACTGACTGACTGACTGACTGACTGACTGACTGACTGAATGAGTGACTGCCTGACTGACTGACTGACTGACTGACTGACTGACTGACTGACTGACTGACTGACTGACTGACTGACTGACTGACTGACTGACTGACTGACTGACTGACTGACTGACTGACTGACTGACTGACTGACCTGACTGACTGACTGACTGACCTGACTGACTGACTGACTGACCTGACTGGACTGACTGACTGACCTGACTGGACTGACTGACTGACCTGACTGACTGACTGACTGACTGACTGACTGACTGACTGACCTGACTGACTGACTGACTGACTGACTGACTGACTGACTGACTGACTGACTGACGGACTGACTGACTGACTGACTGACTGACTGACTGACTGACTGACTGACTGACTGACCTGACGGACCTGACTGACTGACTGACTGACCTGACTGACCTGACTGACTGACTGACTGACTGACTGACTGACTGACTGACTGACTGACTGACTGACTGACTGACTGACTGACTGACTGACTGACTGACTGACTGACTGACTGACTGACTGACTGACCGACTGACTGACTGACTGACTGACTGACTGACTGACTGACTGACTGACTGACTGACCTGACTGACTGACTGACTGACTGACTGACTGACTGACTGACTGACTGACTGACTGACTGACTGACTGACTGACTGACTGACTGACCTGACTGACTGACTGACTGACTGACTGACTGACTGACTGACTGACTGACTGACTGACTGACTGACTGACTGACTGACTGACTGACTGACTGACTGACTGACTGACTGACTGACCTGACTGACTGACTGACTGACTGACTGACCTGACTGACTGACTGACTGACTGACTGACTGACCTGACTGACTGACTGACTGACCTGACTGACTGACTGACTGACTGACTGACTGACTGACTGACCTGACTGACTGACTGACTGACTGACTGACTGACTGACTGACTGACTGACTGACTGACTGACTGACTGACTGACTGACTGACTGACTGACTGACTGACTGACTGACTGACTGACTGACTGACTGACTGACTGACTGACTGACTGACTGACTGACTGACTGACTGACTGACTGACTGACTGACTGACTGACTGACTGACTGACTGGGACTGACTGACTGACCTGACTGACTGACTGACTGACCTGACTGACTGACTGACTGACTGACCTGACTGACTGACTGACTGACCTGACTGACTGACTGACTGACTGACTGACTGACTGACTGACTGACTGACTGACTGACTGACTGACTGACTGACTGACTGACTGACTGACCTGACTGACTGACTGACTGACCTGACTGACTGACTGACTGACTGACTGACTGACTGACTGACTGACTGACTGACTGACTGACTGACCTGACTGACTGACTGACTGACTGACTGACTGACTGACTGACTGACTGACTGACTGACTGACCTGACTGACCTGACTGACTGACTGACTGACTGACTGACTGACTGACTGACTGACTGACTGACTGACTGACTGACTGACTGACTGACTGACTGACTGACTGACTGACTGACTGACTGACTGACTGACTGACTGACTGACTGACTGACTGACCTGACTGACTGACTGACTGACCTGACTGGACTGACTGACTGACCTGACTGACTGACTGACTGACCTGACTGACTGACTGACCGACCTGACTGACTGACTGACTGACTGACCTGACTGACTGACTGACTGACTGACTGGACTGACTGACTGACTGACTGACTGACTGACTGACTGACTGACTGACTGACTGACTGACCTGACTGACTGACTGACTGACTGACTGGACTGACTGACTGACCTGACTGACTGACTGACTGACTGACTGACTGACTGACTGACTGACTGACTGACTGACTGACTGACTGACTGACTGACTGACTGACTGACTGACTGACTGACTGACTGACTGACTGACTGACTGACTGACTGACTGACTGACTGACTGACTGACTGACTGACTGACTGACTGACTGACTGACTGACTGACTGACCTGACTGACTGACTGACTGACTGACTGACTGACCTGACTGACTGACTGACTGACTGACTGACTGACTGACTGACTGACTGGACTGACTGACCTGACTGGACTGACTGACTGACCTGACTGGACTGACTGACTGACCTGACTGACTGACTGACTGACTGACTGACTGACTGACTGACCTGACTGACTGACTGACTGACCTGACTGACTGACTGACTGACTGACTGACTGACTGACTGACCTGACTGACCTGACTGACTGACTGACTGACTGACTGACTGACTGACTGACTGACTGACTGACTGACTGACTGACTGACTGACTGACTGACTGACTGACTGACTGACTGACTGACTGACTGACTGACTGACTGACTGACTGACTGACTGACTGACTGACTGACTGACTGACTGACCTGACTGACTGACTGACTGACTGACTGACTGACTGACTGACTGACTGACTGACTGACTGACTGACTGACTGACTGACTGACTGACTGACTGACTGACTGACTGACTGACTGACTGACTGACT
>CM061044.1:60170643-60180643 GCA_030762985.1 Adelphocoris suturalis
TGACCTGACTGACTGACTGACTGACTGACTGACTGACTGACTGACTGACTGACTGGACTGACCTGACTGGACTGACAGACCTACCTGACTGGACTGACTGACTGACCTGACTGGACTGACTGACTGACTGACTGACTGACTGACCTGACTGACTGACTGACTGACCTGACTGACTGACTGACTGACTGACTGACTGACTGACTGACTGACTGACTGACTGACTGACCTGACTGACTGACTGACTGACCTGACTGACTGACTGACTGACTGACTGACTGACTGACTGACTGACTGACCTGACTGACCTGACTGACTGACTGACTGACTGACTGACTGACTGACCTGACTGACTGACTGACTGACCTGACTGGACTGACTGACTGACTGACTGGACTGACTGACTGACTGACTGACTGACTGACTGACCTGACTGACTGACTGACTGACTGACTGACTGACTGACTGACTGACTGACTGACTGACCTGACTGACTGACTGACTGACTGACTGACTGACCTGACTGACTGACTGACTGACTGACTGACTGACCTGACTGACTGACTGACTGACTGACTGACTGACCTGACTGACTGACTGACTGACTGACTGACTGACTGACTGACTGACTGACTGACTGACTGACTGACTGACTGACTGACTGACTGACTGACTGACTGACTGACTGACTGACTGACTGACTGACTGACCTGACTGACTGACTGACTGACTGACTGACTGACTGACTGACTGACTGACTGACTGACTGACTGACTGACTGACTGACTGACTGACTGGACTGACTGACTGACTGACTGACTGACTGACTGACCTGACTGACTGACTGACTGACTGACCTGACTGACTGACTGACTGACTGACTGACTGACTGACTGACTGACTGACTGACTGACTGACTGACTGACTGACTGACTGACTGACTGACTGACTGACTGACTGACTGACTGACTGACTGACTGACTGACTGACTGACTGACTGACTGACTGACTGACTGACTGACTGACTGACTGACTGACTGACTGACTGACTGACTGACTGACTGACTGACTGACTGACTGACTGACTGACTGACTGACTGACTGACTGACTGACTGACTGACTGACTGACTGACTGACTGACTGACTGACTGACTGACTGACCTGACTGACTGACTGACTGACTGACTGACTGACTGACTGACTGACTGACTGACTGACTGACTGACTGACTGACTGACTGACTGACTGACCTGACTGACCTGACTGACCTGACTGACCTGACTGACCTGACTGACCTGACTGACCTGACTGACCTGACTGACTGATGACCTGACTGACTGACCTGACTGACCTGACTGACCTGACTGACCTGACTGACCTGACTGACCTGACTGACCTGACTGACCTGACTGACCTGACTGACCTGACTGACCTGACTGACCTGACTGACCTGACTGACTGACTGACTGACCTGACTGACTGACTGACTGACTGACTGACTGACTGACTGACTGACTGACTGACTGACTGACTGACTGACTGACCTGACTGACTGACTGACTGACTGACTGACTGACTGACTGACTGACTGACTGACTGACTGACTGACTGACTGACTGACTGACTGACTGACTGACTGACTGACTGACTGACTGACTGACTGACTGACTGACTGACTGACTGACTGACTGACTGACTGACTGACTGACTGACTGACTGACTGACTGACTGACTGACTGACCTGACTGACTGACTGACTGACTGACTGACTGACTGACTGACTGACTGACTGACTGACTGACCTGACTGGACTGACTGACTGACCTGACTGACTGACTGACTGACTGACTGACTGACTGACTGACTGACTGACTGACTGACTGACTGACTGACTGACTGACTGACTGACTGACTGACTGACTGACTGACTGACTGACTGACTGACTGACTGACTGACCTGACTGACTGACTGACTGACCTGACTGACTGACTGACTGACTGACTGACTGACTGACTGACTGACTGACTGACTGACTGACTGACTGACTGACCTGACTGACTGACTGACTGACCTGACTGACTGACCTGACTGAAGTGACTGACTGACCTGACTGGACTGACCTGACTGACCTGACTGACCTGACTGACTGACTGACTGACTGACTGACTGACTGACTGACTGACTGACTGACTGACCTGACTGGACTGACTGACTGACCTGACTGGACTGACTGACTGACCTGACTGGACTGACTGACTGACCTGACTGGACTGACTGACTGACCTGACTGGACTGACTGACTGACTGGACTGGACTGACTGACTGACCTGACTGGACTGACTGACTGACCTGACTGGACTGACTGACTGACCTGACTGGACTGACTGACTGACCTGACTGGACTGACTGACTGACCTGACTGGACTGACTGACTGACCTGACTGAACTGACTGACTGACCTGACTGACTGACTGACTGACTGACTGACTGACTGGACTGACTGACTGACTGACTGACTGACCTGACTGACCTGACTGACCTGACTGACTGACTGACTGACTGACTGACTGACTGACTGACTGACTGACTGACTGACTGACTGACTGACTGACTGACTGACTGACTGACTGACTGACTGACTGACTGACTGACTGACTGACTGACTGACTGACTGACTGACCTGACTGACTGACTGACTGACCTGACTGACTGACTGACTGACCTGACTGACCTGACTGACTGACTGACTGACTGACTGACTGACTGACTGACTGACTGACTGACTGACTGACTGACTGACTGACTGGACTGACTGACTGACTGACTGACTGACTGACTGACTGACTGACTGACTGACTGACTGACTGACTGACTGACTGACTGACTGACTGACTGACTGACTGACTGACTGACTGACTGACTGACTGACTGACTGACTGACTGACTGACTGACTGACTGACTGACTGACTGACTGACTGACTGACTGACTGACCTGACTGACCTGACTGACTGACTGACTGACTGACTGACTGACCTGACTGACTGACTGACTGACCTGACTGACTGACTGACTGACTGACTGACTGACTGACTGACCTGACTGACTGACTGACTGACTGACTGACTGACTGACTGACTGACTGACCTGACTGACTGACTGACTGACTGACTGACTGACTGACTGACTGACTGACTGACTGACTGACTGACTGACTGACTGACTGACTGACTGACTGACTGACTGACTGACTGACTGACTGACTGACTGACTGACTGACTGACCTGACTGACTGACTGACTGACTGACTGACTGACTGACTGACTGACTGACTGACTGACTGACTGACTGACTGACTGACTGACTGACTGACTGACTGACTGACTGACTGACTGACTGACTGACTGACTGACTGACTGACTGACTGACTGACTGACTGACTGACTGACTGACTGACTGACTGACTGACTGACTGACTGACTGACCTGACTGACTGACTGACTGACCTGACTGACTGACTGACTGACTGACTGACTGACTGACTGACTGACTGACTGACTGACTGACTGACTGACTGACTGACTGACTGACTGACTGACTGACTGACTGACCTGACTGACTGACTGACTGACTGACTGACTGACTGACTGACTGACTGACTGACTGACTGACCTGACTGACTGACTGACTGACTGACTGACTGACTGACTGACTGACTGACTGACTGACCTGACTGACTGACTGACCTGACTGACTGACTGACTGACCTGACTGGACTGACTGACTGACCTGACTGACTGACTGACTGACCTGACTGACTGACTGACTGACTGACTGACTGACTGACTGACCTGACTGACTGACTGACTGACTGACTGACTGACTGACTGACTGACTGACTGACTGACTGACTGACTGACTGACTGACTGACTGACTGACTGACTGACTGACTGACTGACTGACTGACTGACTGACTGACTGACTGACTGACTGACCTGACTGACTGACTGACTGACTGACCTGACTGACTGACTGACTGACTGACTGACTGACTGACTGACTGACTGACTGACTGACTGACTGACTGACTGACTGACTGACTGACTGACTGACTGACTGACCTGACTGACTGACTGACTGACCTGACTGACTGACTGACTGACTGACTGACTGACCTGACTGACTGACTGACTGACTGACTGACTGACCTGACTGACTGACTGACTGACTGACTGACTGACTGACTGACTGACTGACTGACTGACTGACCTGACTGACCTGACTGACTGACCTGACTGACTGACTGACTGACTGACTGACTGACTGACTGACTGACTGACCTGACTGACTGACTGACTGACTGACTGACTGACCTGACTGACTGACTGACTGACTGACTGACTGACTGACTGACTGACTGACTGACTGACTGACTGACTGACTGACTGACTGACTGACTGACTGACTGACTGACTGACTGGACTGACTGACTGACTGACTGACTGACTGACTGACTGACCTGACTGACTGACTGACCTGACTGACCTGACTGACTGACTGACTGGACTGACTGACTGACTGACTGACTGACTGACTGACCTGACTGACTGACTGACTGACTGACTGACTGACTGACTGACTGACTGACTGACTGACTGACTGACTGACTGACTGACTGACTGACCTGACTGACTGACTGACTGACCTGACTGACTGACTGACTGACCTGACTGACTGACTGACTGACCTGACTGACTGACTGACTGACTGACCTACTGACCTGACTGACTGACCTGACTGACTGACTGACTGACCTGACTGACTGACTGACTGACCTGACTGACTGACTGACTGACTGACTGACCTGACTGACTGACTGACTGACTGACTGACTGACCTGACTGACCTGACTGACTGACCTGACTGACTGACTGACTGACCTGACTGACTGACTGACTGACTGACTGACTGACTGACTGACCTGACTGACTGACTGACTGACTGACTGACTGACTGACTGACTGACTGACTGACTGACTGACTGACTGACTGACTGACTGACTGACTGACTGACTGACTTGACTGACTGACCTGACTGACTGACTGACTGACTGACTGACTGACTGACTGACCTGACTGACTGACTGACTGACCTGACTGACTGACTGACTGACTGACTGACTGACTGACTGACTGACTGACTGACTGACTGACTGACTGACTGACTGACCTGACTGACTGACTGACTGACTGACTGGACTGACTGACTGACCTGACTGACTGACTGACTGACCTGACTGGACTGACTGACTGACCTGACTGACTGACTGACTGACCTGACTGACTGACTGACTGACTGACTGACTGACTGACTGACTGACTGACCTGACTGACTGACTGACTGACCTGACTGGACTGACTGACTGACTGGACTGACTGACTGACCTGACTGGACTGACTGACTGACTGACTGACCTGACTGGACTGACTGACTGACTGACTGACTGACCTGACTGACTGACTGACTGACTGACTGACTGACTGACTGACTGACTGACTGACTGACTGACTGACTGACTGACTGACTGACTGACTGACTGACCTGACTGACTGACTGACTGACCTGACTGACTGACTGACTGACTGACTGACTGACTGACTGACCTGACTGGACTGACTGACTGACCTGACTGGACTGACTGACTGACTGACTGACTGACTGACTGACCTGACTGACTGACTGACTGACTGACCTGACTGGCTGACTGACTGACTGACTGACTGACTGACTGACTGACCTGACTGACCTGACTGACTGACCTGACTGACCTGACTGACTGACCTGACTGACTGACTGACTGGACTGACTGACTGACTGACCTGACTGGCCTGACTGACTGACTGACTGACTGACTGACTGACCTGACTGACCTGGCTGACTGACCTGACTGACTGACTGACTGACCTGACTGACTGACTCCTGACTGACTGACTGACTGACCTGACTGACTGACTGACTGACTGACTGACTGACTGACTGACCTGACTGACTGACTGACTGACCTGACTGACTGACTGACTGACTGACTGACTGACTGACTGACCTGACTGACTGACTGACTGACCTGACTGACTGACTGACTGACCTGACTGACTGACTGACTGACTGACTGACTGACTGACTGACTGACTGACTGACTGACCTGACTGACTGACTGACTGACTGACTGACTGACTGACTGACTGACTGACTGACTGACTGACTGACTGACTGACTGACTGACTGACTGACTGACCTGACTGACTGACTGACTGACCTGACTGACTGACTGACTGACCTGACTGACTGACTGACTGACCTGACTGACCTGACTGACTGACCTGACTGACTGACTGACTGACCTGACTGACTGACTGACTGACCTGACTGACTGACTGACTGACTGACTGACTGGACTGACTGACCTGACTGACTGACTGACTGACTGACTGACTGACTGACTGACTGACCTGACTGACCTGACTGACCTGACTGACCTGACTGACTGACCTGACTGACTGACCTGACTGACTGACCTGACTGACCTGACTGACTGACTGACTGACCTGACTGACTGACTGACTGACCTGACTGACTTGACTGACTGACCTGACTGACCTGACTGACTGACCTGACTGACTTGACTGACCTGACTGACTGACTGACTTGACTGACTGACTGACCTGACTGACTGACTTGACTGACTGACTGACGGACCTGACTGACTGACTGACTGACTGACTGACTGACTGACTGACTGACTGACTGACTGACTGACTGACTGACTGACTGACTGACTGACTGACTGACTGACTGACTGACCTGACTGACTGACTGACTGACTGACTGACTGACTGACTGACTGACTGACTGACTGACTGACTGACTGACTGACTGACCTGACTGACTGACTGACTGACTGACTGGACTGACTGACTGACTGACCTGACTGGACTGACTGACTGACCTGACTGGACTGACTGACTGACCTGACTGGACTGACTGACTGACCTGACTGACTGACTGACTGACTGACTGACTGACTGACTGACCTGACTGACTGACTGACTGACTGACCTGACTGACTGACTGACTGACTGACTGCTCTGACTGACTGACCTGACTGACCTGACTGACTGACCTGACTGGACTGACTGACTGACCTGACTGGACTGACTGACTGACTGACTGACTGACTGACTGACTGACTGACTGACTGACTGACTGACTGACTGACTGACTGACTGACTGACTGACTGACTGACCTGACTGACTGACTGACTGACTGACTGACTGACCTGACTGACCTGACTGACTGACCTGACTGACCTGACTGACTGACCTGACTGACCTGACTGACCTGACTGACTGACTGACTGACTGACCTGACTGACCTGACTGACTGACCTGACTGACCTGACTGACTGACCTGACTGACTGACCTGACTGACTGACCTGACTGACTGACTGACTGACTGACTGACCTGACTGACCTGACTGACTGACCTGACTGACTGACCTGACTGACCTGACTGACTGACCTGACTGACCTGACTGACCTGACTGACTGACTGACCTGACTGACTGACTGACTGACTGACTGACTGACTGACTGACTGACTGACTGACTTGACTGACTGACCTGACTAACTGACCTGACTGACCTGACTGACCTGACTGACTGACTGACTGACCTGACTGACTGACTGACTGACCTGACTGACCTGACTGACTGACTGACTGACCTGACTGACTGACCTGACTGACTGACTGACTGACTGACTGACCTGACTGACCTGACTGACTGACCTGACTGACTGACCTGACTGACCTGACTGACTGACCTGACTGACTGACTGACTGACTGACTGAACTGACTGACTGACCTGACTGACTTGACTGACTGACCTGACTGACTGACCTGACTGACTGACCTGACTGACTGACCTGACTGACCTGACTGACTGACCTGACTGACTGACCTGACTGACTGACCTGCCTGACTGACTGACTGACTGACTGACCTGACTGACTGACTGACTGACTGACTGACTGACTGACTGACCTGACTGACTGACTGACTGACCTGACTGACTGACTGACTGACTGACCTGACTGACCTGACTGACTGACTGACTGACTGACTGACTGACTGACTGACTGACTGACTGACTGACTGACTGACTGACTGACTGACTGACTGACTGACTGACTGACTGACTGACTGACTGACTGACTGACTGACTGACTGACTGACTGACTGACCTGACTGACTGACTGACTGACTGACTGACTGACTGACTGACCTGACTGACCGGACTGACTGACCTGACTGACTGACTGACTGACCTGACTGACTGACTGACTGACTGACTGACCTGACTGACTGACCGACTGACCTGACTGACTGACTGATGACTGACTGACCTGACTGACTGACCTGACTGACTGACCTGACTGACCTGACTGACTGACCTGACTGACTGACTGAACTGACTGACTGACTGACCTGACTGACTGACTGACTGACTGACCTGACTGACTTGACTGACTGACCTGACTGACCTGACTGACTGACCTGACTGACTGACCTGACTGACTGACCTGACTGACTGACCTGACTGACCTGACTGACTGACCTGACTGACTGACCTGACTGACCTGACTGACCTGACTGACTGACCTGACTGACTGACCTGACTGACTGACCTGACTGACTGACCTGACTGACTGACCTGACTGACTGACCTGACTGACTGACCTGACTGACTGACTGACTGACTGACTGAACTGACTGACTGACCTGACTGACCTGACTGACTGACTGACCTGACTGACTGACTGACTGACTGACCTGACTGACTGACCTGACTGACTGACCTGACTGACTGACTGACCTGACTGACTGACCTGACTGACTGACTGACTGACTGACTGACTGGACTGACTGACTGACTGACTGACTGACTGACTGACTGACTTGACTGACTGACTGACTTGACTGACTGACTGACCTGACTGACTGACCTGACTGACCTGACTGACTGACCTGACTGACTGACCTGACTGACTGACCTGACTGACTTGACTGACTGACCTGACTGACTGACCTGACTGACCTGACTGACTGACTGACTGACCTGACTGACCTGACTGACTGACCTGACTGACTGACTGACTGACTGACTGACTGACTGACTGACTGACTGACTGACTGACTGACTGACTGACTGACCTGACTGACTGACTGACTGACCCGACTGACCTGACTGACTGACCTGACTGGACTGACTGACTGACCTGACTGACTGACTGACTGACCTGACTGACTGACCTGACTGACTGACCTGACTGACCTGACTGACTGACCTGACTGACCTGACTGACTTGACTGACTGACCTGACTGGACTGACTGACTGACCTGACTGGACTGACTGACTGACCTGACTGACTGACTGACTGACTGACTGACTGACTGACTGACTGACTGACTGACCTGACTGGACTGACTGACTGACCTGACTGGACTGACTGACTGACCTGACTGGACTGACTGACTGACCTGACTGACTGACTGACTGACTGACTGACTGACTGGACTGACTGACTGACCTGACTGACTGACTGACTGACTGACTGACTGACTGACTGACTGACTGACTGACTGACTGACTGACTGACCTGACTGACTGACCTGACTGACCTGACTGACCTGACCTGACTGACTGACCTGACTGACTGACCTGACTGACCTGACTGACTGACCTGACTGACCTGACTGACTGACCTGACTGACTGACCTGACTGACTGACCTGACTGACTTGACTGACTGACCTGACTGACTGACTGACTGACCTGACTGGACTGACAGACTGACCTGACTAGACTGACTGACTGGACTGACTGACTGACCTGACTGGACTGACTGACTGACCTGACTGGACTGACTGACTGACCTG
>CM061044.1:60185643-60240643 GCA_030762985.1 Adelphocoris suturalis
ACTGACTGACTGACTGACTGACTGACTGACTGACTGACTGACTGACTGACTGACTGACTGACTGACTGACTGACTGACTGACTGACTGACTGACTGACTGACTGACTGACTGACTGACCTGACTGACTGACTGACTGACTGACTGACTGACTGACTGACTGACTGACTGACTGACTGACTGACTGACTGACTGACTGACTGACTGACTGACTGACTGACTGACTGACCTGACTGACTGACTGACTGACTGACTGACTGACTGACTGACTGACTGACTGACCTGACTGGACTGACTGACTGACTGACTGACTGACTGACTGACTGACCTGACTGACTGACTGACTGACTGACTGACTGACTGACTGACTGACTGACTGACTGACTGACTGACTGACTGACTGACTGACTGACTGACTGACTGACTGACTGACTGACTGACTGACTGACTGACTGACTGACTGACTGACTGACTGACTGACTGACTGACTGACTGACTGACTGACTGACTGACTGACTGACTGACTGACTGACTGACTGACTGACTGACTGACTGACTGACTGACTGACTGACTGACTGACTGACTGACTGACTGACTGACTGACTGACTGACTGACTGACTGACTGACTGACTGACTGACTGACTGACTGACTGACTGACTGACTGACTGACTGACTGACTGACTGACTGACTGACTGACTGACTGACTGACTGACTGACTGACTGACTGACTGACTGACTGACTGACTGACTGACTGACTGACCTGACTGACTGACTGACTGACCTGACTGACTGACTGACTGACTGACTGACTGACTGACTGACTGACTGACTGACTGACTGACTGACTGACTGACTGACTGACTGACTGACTGACTGACTGACTGACTGACTGACTGACTGACTGACCTGACTGACTGACTGACTGACTGACCTGACTGACTGACTGACTGACTGACTGACTGACTGACTGACTGACTGACTGACTGACTGACTGACTGACTGACTGACCTGACTGACTGACTGACTGACTGACTGACTGACTGACTGACTGACTGACTGACTGACTGACTGACTGACTGACTGACTGACTGACTGACTGACTGACTGACTGACTGACTGACTGACTGACTGACTGACTGACTGACCTGACTGACTGACTGACTGACTGACTGACTGACTGACTGACTGACTGACTGACTGACTGACTGACTGACTGACTGACTGACCTGACTGACTGACTGACTGACCTGACTGACTGACTGACTGACTGACTGACTGACTGACTGACTGACTGACTGACTGACTGACTGACTGACTGACTGACTGACTGACTGACTGACTGACTGACTGACTGACTGACTGACTGACTGACTGACTGACTGACTGACTGACTGACTGACTGACTGACTGACTGACTGACTGACTGACTGACTGACTGACTGACTGACTGACTGACTGACTGACTGACTGACTGACCTGACTGACTGACTGACTGACTGACTGACTGACTGACTGACTGACTGACTGACTGACTGACCTGACTGACTGACTGACTGACTGACTGACTGACTGACTGACTGACTGACCTGACTGACTGACTGACTGACTGACTGACTGACTGACTGACTGACTGACTGACTGACTGACTGACTGACTGACTGACTGACTGACTGACTGACTGACTGACTGACTGACTGACTGACTGACTGACTGACTGACTGACTGACTGACCGGACTGACCGACCTGACCTGACTGACTGACTGACCTGACTGACTGACTGACTGACTGACTGACTGACTGACTGACCTGACTGACCTGACTGACTGACTGACTGACTGACTGACTGACTGACTGACTGACTGACTGACTGACTGACTGACTGACTGACTGACTGACTGACTGACTGACTGACCTGACTGACTGACTGACTGACTGACTGACTGACTGACTGACTGACTGACTGACCTGACTGACTGACTGACTGACCTGACTGACTGACTGACTGACTGACTGACTGACTGACTGACTGACTGACTGACCTGACTGACTGACTGACTGGACTGACTGACTGACCTGACTGACTGACTGACTGACTGACTGACTGACTGACTGACTGACTGGACTGACTGACTGACTGACTGACCTGACTGGACTGACTGACTGACCTGACTGGACTGACTGACTGACCTGACTGGACTGACTGACTGACCTGACTGACCTGACTGACTGACCTGACTGACTGACTGACTGACCTGACTGGACTGACTGTCTCAAGGAACGTCCTTATCCCCCATCTTGTTCCTCATTTTCCTGAATGACTTATGCGAAATGAACATAGAAATGGGGCGAGCATACTATATCGCAGATGATGGTGCCCTGAAGTTCTCAAGCCGAGATTGGTCATCACTCCCACCCTTTGTAGAGAGAGGAATGCACCAGGTATCTAGATGGTTTGCTAAGAATAAGTTGTTGTTGAATAAAACGAAAACTAAGTACATCCTTTATAGGTATACATCTCTACACGTGCCAACCACCAATTCGTTCCGCCTCCACGAGGCCGCCTGCAGTTGCATTGCGGACTGCAGTTGCACTGTGGTGCACGAGGATGAAACGGTAAAATATTTAGGGTTGACCTTCGACAACCGACTATCGTGGGAGAAACACGTCCAGCAATGCCGAAAAGAAATGAATGAATTAAATTACACGCTGAAATTTCTAATGCAATTCTCCGATAGAGCCACAGTCCTCAAAGTCTTCGATGCCATCTACATACCGAAAATTTCGTACGGCCTTATACACTACGGTGGAACATTTGATTCGGTCATAGGGACAGTCTATACAGGCTATCGTCATACTATTAAGATCATATACGGATGTACTGTTGACGAACACCTTACGCACGAGAAACGTTTGGATTTGCTGAACCGCCTAGACTTCAGAGCAATGTATTATTACCAGTGCTTCAAGACCGTACTAAAACACCTCAATAAATATGAACTAAAGCCAAAAGTCGCACAGACCCGGAGTAATTCCCATATGGAACTAAAAATAGAAAATTTCGTACACAAGCATAGTCGACACCAATCACCGTATACCCTCCCCAAAATCTATAACACACTATTGCCTAAAATATCTCCTCCTTACAGTGATATCTCTCGAACTAAATTAAGGGAGGCTTGTAAAAATTACTTGCTAAAGAACCCTAAGTTTAAGATAAATATATAGAACAATACATTGCATTTTGAAATATACTTATATTGTGTAATTATCTACAAAACAACTACTGTAATTAAAATTTTGAAATACTCTTATATCATATAATTATATACAAAAATAACAACTGTAACTTAAATTATTATACTAGTATTTAAACGTATGATAAATCAATACATTATTATTAACATACTGCTAATACTTACAAAAATAACACACACCCCACCCGCGCGACTATGCTATGTTCTAGTCTTGGGTGGTTAATTAAAATTGTAAAAAAGATCGTTGTAAATAAAGAGTTTATTCAGTTATTCAGTGTCATTTCAAACGATAACTCTCCATAGGGTTGAGATGAACATTCCGTTCTTGCGCCAAAAATCAAGCTTTCTTAACGAAAGGATTAGATCGTTGGCCAAAACTTTGTGAGCACTTTAAATTGGTCAAATTTTGAAAAATGTACTAAAAAATCACTAAAAATGGGGAAAATCGGCTAAAAATCGTAAAGTTATATTTTCTAGCGTAATTTTAATTATAACAATAATAAAATCAAACTAGAACATTTTAAAATGTATGCAAAAATCAAAAAAAGTTGCAGGAAAATGTACTCAAATTTTATTAATGTTCGCTGAAAAATCTGTAAAAACTTCCTAAAAAAGCAAATGTCCAAATCTTTTTTGAATCGTAGAATATTATTTAGAACGAATTTTGTTCCCATAAAATTGTTATTTCACTATTTCTTGGCATCCATAGTGCCAAAATTTCAAAACAATGTCATAAATATATACATGATGTTATGAAAATTCGCTCATACGATCATGCTGCATAATTGAAACTTTAAGCCTTTTTTAGTGAATTTTCGAACACATTTTTTGAAATTTGACCAATTTAATGTACCTACTCAAAAAGTGCTGGCCAACGAATTCACTCTTTCTTTTGGAAAGCTCGATTTTTTGGCGCAAGAACGGGATTTTGAAAAAGCGCAAACTTCAGATATCGTTTCAAAATGCCTCAAAATGGATTTTTTGAAGAAATTTTTCAAAAACTTCGATTTTAAAATTTTCCGAGTCATTGCAATAGCTTCATTTTCTACGAAAATTCACTAAAACTTAATCGTAAGGTTGTACCCAAGTACCTAAAAGGGAATTAAGTAGAAGCAGTTAATAGACTTTGGTATCTGTTCCCCGCCTGTGCCAGTCTGGGGAATTCTTTTTTTTAATTTCTCCATTGTTTACTTCGAAAGCCTAGAATAAAGCAACGGTATGGTTGACTGACCTACCTTAGTAACACGTCTGAGCAACCCATCATATTACCAACGACTTCATAACGAATATCTCACATAGTATCATCATTATCAGCATAGGGGAATCCCATGTATGTAATTGCAAGTATTAGTTATAATTTAACCGCCTTCACTGTTCCGTTACTTGCTCAATATTGTAATATTCATTCGGTACCTATGTACTGAAGTAGGTAGGTAGGTTTATATCGAGGAAACTCAAAAGCAAATCATTCTTTCGATAAAAATGTATTAACAGAGAGCATTCATTGTTTCAACTTCAGTTTTGAATCAGTCGCAGCAACCGATAAAATCAGAAGATGGCACGATGCAGATCAGATCAGTTGTTCGACGTTCAGTATTTTACTGATTCAGTGGTTTACAAGCAGTATCCTCTGTGGACTACAGTCACGGGAGCTGAAAATAAATAATATTAAATTAAAATATCTTATTTAATAATATTAAATTAGTATAACTATAAAGCGTGTACGATGCATATCGTATTCACTTAATGTCGGTATGTACCTGCATTTCCTCTCAAGAAGACAAGAAAACTGATTATCTTCTAAATATGACTAGCATTATGCTGATATTGTACCATATTTTGCACATGTATACCTATTTATATCATCACCTATTAACATTGTCAAAATCGAGCCTTTTTGAATTTATGGTTTTTTAGAGAGTTTTTGAAGAAAAATTTTAAAATCAAAATTATTGAAAAATTTACTTTTTTAAAATCCGTTTTGAGGCATTCTGAAACGATTCCTAAGTTTTCGCTTTTTTATATCTATATATTTATTTATGTGTAATTCATGACGATAACTCTCCTTAGGATTGAGATAAAAATCCCGTTCTTGCGCCGAAAAATCACAGAAAAGGATGAATTCGTTAGCCAACACATTTTGGGCATATTATGGTCTAATTTTAAAAAATCGCTAAAAATGGCTAAAACGGCTAAAAATCGTTAAATTTATATTTTTTTAGCAGAGTTTTAGCCAAAAAAGTTTATAAACAACCGACAACAACATTATTAAAGTTACGCAAAAAATTATACAGAAAAATGTACTCAAATTTCATCAATATATGCTTAAAAAATATATATTTACTCCCTAAAAAAGCTTAAAATTTAAAAAACTTCATTGAAATGCAGAATATTATTTAGAAAGAGTTAAGTTGATATAAAATTGGTAGTTCAACTATTTCTTTGTGCTAAAATTTCTAAACAGCGCAACCAATTTCAAGACATGGTAACATATGTAGGTCTGATGATGCAGGCCTAGCTTAACCCATCCCGCTCACGCGGTGGGAGCCCGGGCGAGGCCAACGAAGACGCAGGCCAGGGCGAGGAATCACACGTCAGGCAAAGCGGGGAGCGGATCAGAGGGGACGAGCCCGAGGAGGGGCGTCTCGTGGTATAAGCATAAGGGTGGTCCTCCACTGGAAGCAACTATGCGGCTAAGCGACTATGCGACTATATAAGCGACTAATCCCATAAGCTTGAAACGTATTAGAGCTCCTCCACTGCAAGCGACCTGAGCGACGCGACTTCGCGTATTTTGAGGCGACGAGCGACTGATCCCATCCGGATGGGATCAGTCGCTTGTCTTCGAGCGACCTGGCTTCCCCCTCCCGTGTTTTCTCGGCGCACCCTTCGACTGTGAACGGCGAACCTCAACATCTACAGGACTACGTTGAACTTTTCAATTTCGCGTATCAATTACATTACCTTGTTAAAATTAACACTCACTATCAAAAACGTATTTTTTTTTAGGAGTTACGCTG
Organism: Adelphocoris suturalis; assembly: GCA_030762985.1. NCBI lineage: Eukaryota > Metazoa > Arthropoda > Insecta > Hemiptera > Miridae > Adelphocoris > Adelphocoris suturalis. Next base: position 60,191,922 of record CM061044.1, read on the forward strand.
AATTTTTTGTTTCTGTACTTTCATTACATTCCCTTATTATGATTAACAACAATAATTACAAGTAAAAACGTAATAATTATCTGGGTCGGTGGGCGGGAGGGGAAGGAGAGTTATCACACTGTATGATGGCACTGACTTGCATGCAGTTGGCCTAACGCAAACCTTTTGCCGAATATTGTTACTAAAACGTATTTCCCGATAAATTTACATTTATTTTAAGTCTCAGCTTAAAATTTATATCTTAATAAGAACGCCGAAAATTCGAATTATCCAAAATAAAATTCGAATTATCCACGATTTTTTAGCATTGTTTAAATACAAAATGCTAGGGACCAAGAGAAACATTCGAATTAAAGAAGTTCGAATTATCCAGGTTCCACTGTAACTATCTATGTCGTCCATTTTACCAAAAATAAATGCAGTCTACTACACACCACCACAGACTTCGCGCGACTAAGTCGCCTCCAATGGAGGAGCTCAGTCGCGTCCCAGTCGCCTCGTGGAAGTCGCCTTGTCGCTAAGTCGCTTAAGTCGCTTCCAGTGGAGGACCAGGCTAAGTAATAAGTATAAGGAACCTTTCGTTCCATAGTGAACTCAGTTGGAAGCCCTTCAGGCACGATATTCCAGACTGTTACGAACCTTCAGTTCGACCTTTCAATTTACGGTACCTAACATTTGCAATTACGTTCAAGTGAACGTTTACCTCCCCAATAGATCGGCTTACACATATAATACAATAATTTACGGAAATTCGCTCATGCGATCATGTCTGGAACTTTTTTAGTCTTCATTACGTAGAATTCATCGTCAGAAAACTCGTAAAAGGTTCAATAAAGAGAGGTAGGTATTTTTTCGAATAATTACTAATATATATATATATATATATATATATATATATATATATATATATATATATATATATATATATATATATATAAAAAAACCACATTTTTTCGATAAAAACCTTCCCAAAATACCAATTTTAGGATTTTCTGCTACTTTTAGGATATTTGAATGAAATTTGAGCATATTTTTGAGTACATTTTCAACACAATTTTTTAACATAAAACGTACAGTAGTTGAACAGAAATACCAAATTTCGTCAATGCTCCCTCGCATTATGTTTCAACTTGATAATTGTAAGAGCAAACTCCCATTTGAGAACATCGTCGCCTTAGAGCAGTTGATTTTATTGTCAACTTACCCCTGTCGTTATGCATTTGATTGACGCAGTCCAAGGCGCATGAGCTACCGTAGGTCTGGCCATCAGATCCGCAGACGGGGAGTGGAGTGTGGGCGCATTTACGGAAACAGTTGTTCTTCTAAAATGAATCATCACGGAAAGTCACAAATAAATACATAACTTTACAATATAAATAACGGAAATGATTTATCTGATCTACTCGTATTTGAATATTGAAAATAATTTTACTTACAGTAAAGGTTAAGGGAATATAGGTTTGACATGGAATAATATAGGTATAGGACAGGAAGAATGCTGTTTGGGGGTTAATTAAAAAAACCAGTATGAATTGAAAAATTACACACCTCAAAAGCGAACAGCTCAGTAGTTTTTTGGCAAGTTCCTCTGTGGACGACAGTGACATCAGCTGCAATTTAAAATAATTTATTAATTACCGCTTACTACTGCTCGTAAGATCTTTACGATTCCAACATAGTTGCTAATTATTCTTGTGTTAGTATTATTCGGTTGTACTCGATCCATTCCATTATAATATTATTGTTGATAAATGATGTAGGTAGCGATTAGGTAGGTACCTAAGCATTTGAAGGTTAAATATAGCTTATTTACGTGGTCAGATTGATGCATTTATTTTAACGGTAGGTAATATAATGATACTTTTAACACAAATAACAACATACGGTAGTAAACACGGATAGAAGCTTCATTGTACGTACCTTTATCGTTTTCAATTTTCTTGAGGCATTCGAGAGCGCAAGCGCTACCGTAAGTCACGCCGTCCGATCCACAGACTGGAAGAGGTGTGTGGGGGCACAAGCGGAAGCAGTTCAATTTCTAAATACGTAAACAGAATAAACAAACATCATGGTATGTAATGCATGCATTACAGGGACGTCCCTATGAATGGGTTGTATATAATTTCAGTGAGAGTTGAAATAAGAGACATAACAAAAATATTATTGATTTCTCGGAATTAACCTCCCCCCCATCCACCGACAGTAAATTTCCATCATAAAACTTCCAGCATGAAATTTGAGACTCCTGAAATATTTCCAAAACTCTACCAAACTCATAATTGAACAAAAGAGATAACGAAAATCTGACGAGAATAGTTAAAACATCATGTTTTATTACTATTACCCCCTCCATTCACCCCCTTCCATAATTAAATTTGAAACTCCTGATATACGATCTAAACGAAGAACAAATTCATAGTTTGACAAAAAGAGAATCACGAAAATCGGACGAGAATTGTTAAAACATCATGATTTATCAGTATTACCCCCTACATGCAGCGCCTACCATGATGAAATATAACTCCTGACTTACGTTCCAAAACTATATCGAATAATTGATGGAACAAAATAAGTATCACGAAACCGGTCGAGATTTGTAGCTTGGTACTAATAAATAAATCGGTACCTAATAAATTATCCTCACCACGACAGCGAATCCGAAATTCCCAAGGTTTTTCTGCATAACAAGACTAAAATCGGGATCGAAGGAAATAATAATCACGAAACTCAGTTGGGAATTTTAGCCTCGGTGGCGTCGATAAAATTTGTTGCAAAAAAAAAAAAAAAAAAAAAAAAAAAATTACTCCCTCCAATCCCCTTTTCTATCATGGGATTCGAAATTTCCTGAGGTTGTTGCTCATCTAGAATGAAATCGGGATCGAATAAAGAAAGAATGTCGAAAATCGGTTGAGAATTGTGGCCTGGGCCAATTCGTCACAGTCACCCACATACTCACACACACACACACACAAGATACAAGATTCTTTACTGAAATAGCAATGTACATTCCCAACCCCGTAAATCCCCGTAAAAGGGGGGGGGGGGGGGTGATTAATTAACTTTGAATAATGTAAAACTAAGGCAAGTTAAATACAGATAAAATTAGTCATAATAAATTTGCTTGATAAGTATGAGTATATAGTATTAATGTGTGCATAATAATGATGTATTATAATAATGTACATATAATAATGTACATATAATAATCAATAATATCTGACAAGATTTAGGTAGTTTAGTTAGATAGGCGCGTCTTTAGTCTTTTAATCAGTATTGGGAACTGAACCTTTTTGTATTTTTTCGTTTTTTTGTGAAATTTCCGAGACAAAGGAGTTGAACATCTGCGGAAGTCTATAATAGGCCTGAACTTTTCCACGACCATGGTAAAATTGTGGTATTTTTAATTTCACGTGAGTATTCCTCCTAGTCAGTCTTCCAGTTTGGTCCATTTCGAATTTGTTCATGTTTCTCATTACCCAAGAGAACACACAGACATGCACCTATGGTTTTTATTCACAGATTCGATCTTAGTATGGTTTGAAACGGATTTGTGTGCGGTTATTTTTTTAATTTTTGTCTAATTTGTTTAATGGTTGTCTCCCACCCATCCGGATCAATTCCAATAGGCGTCCCTCTTACTAACAAAGCCTTGCCTATAGGACATAGCTTCAGAGGGACGTCCTATAAATGCACATTACTAGTATTATATTGGTTTACTTCAAGTTATTCAAGAGAACAGCACTATTGAACAGCACTATTCAACGGTGGTTGTCCTCCCCAGAATTATTCTTTCTTTATTTCTGCGCGACCGTATCAGGTATGGCTGGCGAAATCACTCAGATGTATGGAAATCATTAACCACTCACCAGTCAGCAGGTATTAGAATCACAGAAAACCTCCCAGAGATCAACCCTATAAATCACTCATCTTTGGTGACAATTAGTGAGTAAAATCAAATAATTGCGAATGATGATGATTTGTAATTTCTGTTCTTTTTCTCAGATGCGATATAAAACACCTAAACCAATGAATATTTTGTTCTTTCATGAGGTAAACATTTAGCTTCCTCCGATGTCATCACTTTTATTCCCATTTTCCCAAATTTCACTTCTCTGGTTTATGTAATTTTCAGAACTATCACAACCAACCTTCTCGCTTTCTATTAATAGCGGGTAGCGATACTGATCTGTAATGCAACATGATAAAGAAAAAGAACTTTAAGCGAAAAAAAAGCTATAGTATGGGGAAGAACACGATACAGATAGCTTCTTGTTCCAGCAGGATGCAGCCACAGCTCATTCTGAGGTTCACATGCGTTTCTGCAGGAGATGTCCCCCAGTCAAGTTATCTCACTGCGCGAGGAAATTTCATGGCCCCTGCTGTCCTGATTTTAGCACCTGCGACTTTTTTCTGAGCAAGACTGGGGTCTACAAATATCCGCTCTTGGACTCTTGAACACCTCAAGACAGCGATTGAGAAGAAGATTCTCGAAAATGGCTCAAACATGCTGGGAAGAGTGACGGAAAACTTCTGCGAAAGACTGCACTTGTGTGTAGTTAGCCGTAGGAGCAGCCATTTGGACGATGTGATTTTTAAAAATTAGCAATGAAAAAACTAAATCACAAACGATTTCTACAAAAAAAAAAGTACTCAGTCATGCAGCATGACTGATAGTGCGAATTTTCTAAGAAAAATTGTGGATAACATTGAATTAGAAATTTTGATCATTGAGGCCAACCGTGTCCTGAATTAAACTGAAGGGACAGCTGTGTGACGAGATCGCAAATAAAATGTTAAAACATGCAGCCGAACTCGAATTAACGTGAATTAACGGCATTTTTCACCTAAAAATCCATTTTTCTCAATTGTTTACCTAGGAATCGTCTCCATATCTCACTAAGAGATCTTTTTTAACATTTTTTGGGCCGTTAAATTGTAAACTTGGGCCAACGAACCTGACCGTGTCTTTTACCAAGACGAATTTTTACGCTGGTTTTAAAGGGAGTTATCGTCTGGAAATCCACCCTATAAATATATATATATATATATATATATATACATATGTACATATGTATATATATATATATATATATATATGTATATATATATATATATATATATATATATATATATATATATATATATATACACGACGTTAAAATCTAGGATTGTGTTCTTTGATGTATGAGAGGTCGTCCCTTCCGAACCACTTTTAAAATTTTGAAGCCATCTGAATAGCTCATTTTTTCTTTGAAAATTCGCTAATAAATATATATATTTATATATTTTATCTACATCTCGTTCCTTTTTTTCTCTCACCAGTTTTTTGAAATGTGGGAGTTTTAGTTGCCGCACCCTGTAATGGAATCCAAGTTATCGATACGTGGAAGCCTCAAATGAATCGCACTCCCTTGGAAAAGATATTGATAATTTTTTTGGGAATTTTCTTTATGATGTAACCTCTAAGCCAAGGTAAAATGGCTAGGTAAGTATATGGTTGTAGAAAAACAGGAGATAATAATACGCTTACGGGAATAGCGACGAAGGAAGAAGGCTTGTGGGAGCAAACGTCACTTTCAGCCACAACCAAATCTGTAAAGTAAGAAAATCAAACAGAAATAATTAGAACCAAATATAGTTCGGCCAATTCATTGATTTCTAGTTTATCTTGTTCCGTTATTCAATAATTGGTTAGGTATTTTAACTCTATTTTGAGGACTAGGAATTTACCTTGTAGATGGTGATCGAAAATACTTGAGAGTACGAGGACGAGGTGCCTCACGAAGTTTGGGGATAATTGGTAACTGGTTTGGTGATTTTGAGGTAATTTTCGCTACCAACGGTGGTTTTAAGGCAATGATGATAAATCTAGCGTTGAACGTAAATCCGATTCGGTTCAGCGTCGTACGACCACGAATTTACTACGGTTTTTAGATGTACTGTCATGATATATCATTACTAAATAAATAAAAATCACTAAATCAATTGCGTCGGTTATATTTCAGATCATCTAAAAGGGTTTCGATCGATTCTATGTGACGGAAACTATTGAAAACGATACCAAATTTGATGGTTGATGATTTGACAAAAACTGACGTCAGTGACGACAACGATGACGTCACATTGTCGACAACGACAACTGTTAAAGCTTTTTTAGAGGTTTCAGTGGATTATTTGTGGCAAGAAATATTGAAACGATATCAAATTTTAGTCAATTCACAGTCGAGTCAGAGAGTCGTTCGTCAATAATTATTTGAGAGAAATGGGATAAAGTAAACACATCATCTAACTAATCTGGATACGGTATAAAGGTATCGGTGTTTTGATAATTCAGCCTCCGGGCAAAGTTCTGATAAAAAATTATTGGTCGCCTTTCGGGGGATTTGAACGCTATTGGAAATTGAGCTAAACTCCCTTCATCACCAGCAGTTTGCTCAATTCACCGTTTTCTATTTATTTTATGAAGTGTTTTTTTTTTTCTCTCTATTCAATCGAGTGTGAATGAAAATAAGTAATATTCAAGACAAATACCTACTGTCGGTAAATATTCATCAGTATATTTCGAAAGCAGTGATTTTACCTACAGTAAAATGTAATAGTGTTGTAAGGAGTGTTACGATATCAGAATGTTTCCGACACACTGAATCAACAGGTTTCACAACATTTTGCTTCACACCGTCGTTTTTTACAGATCCCTTGGAAATGTGTTTCGTACTCGTACGAATATAGTACTCAAAATATATATATATATATATATATATATATATATATATATATATATATATATATATATATATATATATATATATATATATATATAAATATATATATATATAACCTCTGATTTTACTTCTTAGGGTTGATTCGAACTGATGCCCGTGAGAACTCAAAAACTTTCGTCGGCCCGTGCGGGATTTTTGATCCATGTTTTATAAGCTTTGGTTCGGTTTGGTTGGGGAAAAATGCTTTGGATGGTGGACGGACGGATTTTTGTTAACTTTCAATAACATTGTTATTATATATTATATTTATTCTTATCGTGGTTTCGGGATCTAAGCATCTTGAAACATTAAAAAACGAATTGGTTACCTCGTGTCACTAAAAAATGTGAGTGTTTCAATTTCAAGTCCTAATAATTTCTACCAAGGCTGACTAACGATAATATTATAAACTATTAACTTCGAACGAATTAGGATACTAATATCCTGAAGTAAATCGTTATGGTGATAACTATTTTAATGTCATAAAAAACGGTTCTAGGGAACAACATTTCTGGTTTATTGGGTTCAGCTCTTGAAAGCAGTTAGTATAGAAAATTTGCTTAAATATTTCTAATATTTGCAGAAAACGTTTTGTAGAGATCCAAAATGATAAATTTTATTGAATATAAGACGAATCGTTCATCAATAAATTCGAGGCAGATTTCACAAAATATCATTTTGATTTTTAGTCGACTTACTTTCGTTTTTCTCCATGTTGTGGCACCTCATCATGCAGAGATTAGAGAACGTTTGGCCGTTAGAAGCGCACACGGGGTCGTAGTTCTCTGGGCAGTAACACATCTCCTGAAAATTGACATATTTGTACCTACTGAAACTCAAAGAAACCATTCATTCGTCTAAACTCTTCCATAAATCATCCTATTAAAAATACATACTTAATTAAATTGTAAATCATTGAACCCATGAATTCAATATTGAATATGGATAAAATTGTTTCAAAAGGAAGTCTAATTTACGTCACGTTGTTGACCGGCACTAGGCCTGATCACAATGATCGTAACTCACGTTTACATTTTATATTAGCATGGAACATGCTTCAGCCTTGGACTAACCAGCGAAAAACGTTACGGAAATTTTTCTCTTTTCTTATGATTTTGACGTACAACCAAGCCGTTGCTGGGGAAATACATTTTTTTAGTGTTTATGGGACAAAAGTCGTTCTCCATTCGTTGGAAATCTCTCGATTTTTCACGCATTTCTTTTGTACTTGTCCTTCTTTTTATGTCGTAGTTTTAAATTTATTTATTTTATAAATAGGTATAGTAAACAATGCCGCTTGTTTTGTTGTCACTGGTTGAGAAGTTAATCTTGGTTATAGTAATTGGAGACGCGCACCATAACAGAAAATTACCTACCTAGGTAATTCCTTCTAATTTCGATTCTATTTGTCGTATGAAGCTCCTGAAAATTTTGGTTTTTGTTACTTGGTCACTTCTGCCAGGCATGTTCCATGTTTCTTGACTTTTAGCTACGGGCTCTATGTAATAACATCCGGGGGGGTCTGCCCCCCCCCCCCCCCTCCCCCCCCCCAAAATCATGAAAAGAAAACTAGTTATAGTGCAAGAGTGCGTTTGGTGCTAAAATTCCTAGGATGGAATCTTCTTCCATTTAAAAATAGTTAAAGTACCTTTTTCACATCGTGAGGGTACCTCTCATTTTCGCTCGAACAGATTCAACACGATTTGCGATTATTTTCTCCATTTGAAGTAGTTCAAAGTAAAATCTTCCATGTTGTTGACTTCAATAATTATTATTGTTATTATTTAATCAATAATTCAATAAGAGTATAAAATCAATATATTTATGATTGCTATAAGAAATATAGGTAAGAAAAAACTTACTCCGGAGGCGAAGCCAGCCACAGCGGCGACAGCAAGTACGGTGAACACGACGGAGTTCATTGTTCTGCGGAAAAACGTATTCAGTCAGCATCAGTACGCTATAATAATTATTAACGAATGTTCTAATACTTAAGGACTGAACTGTATGACTTCTATTTGTGCAGTATGACCAAATTAGCGAGTTTTCGTAATTTTTCGGAGTATATTGAAATAATTGTTTTTAATTTTTAGCAAATTGTGCGCACAGAAATAGTTAAATATCAAATTCAAAGCAACAAATGTTTCTTAATATTATTCTTCTATACAAACCAATTTCAGCAAAAAAATAAACCTGTGCAATTTTATTTTTCGTTCTTAAGCACAATATAGTTAATGCATAGTACAGATACTGAGCTAACAATTTTAGGACATTTTTGCCAATTTTATTGGTGAGGAAATAACCTTTGTTTAAGGCGAGAGGGAAGTGGGTACCCGATGCCCTAAAATTTGTTAGTTAATCGTAAAAATGAGAAATAAGAAATTGTTTTACTTTCATTTGGCATTAGCTTATGGTCATATCGATAAAGCCATTATTGATTCAATCTAATACATTAGCTAAATATATACTCAACTAATAGTAAAAATACATCATAGCCAAGATTTGGATTTCAGCTCTTTCAAAGGAAAAAAAAAAAAAAAAAAAAAGTTTAAAAAATGAAATACGTTGGAGGATGGGATAGTCTGATGAAATTTGAAAGGATTGTCCAGATATACACTAATAGATTTTAGCGTATGGTCTCTTGCTTGCAGTACTTGGGAAAACCATAAAAATATGCTCAAGAGTTTCTTCATTAATGCTATTGAGACTTCAGCACGGCTTCGTACACAAAAACGTTCACAAACGGGTTCAAAATTTCGAAAAAATATAAATTAGCCGTGGAAATTACAGTAATTTACTTTCAGGGACATTTTGCACGGCTGGACAAATTGTGTAGACAATTAAGTGCATTTTATTCAAATCGTTTTTAAAAGTTTTGAGAAGGTAAAAAATTGTTTTCGTAGACTTTACTAAGGGGAAACATACCGAAGACCAAGGGAGACTTACGTTCGATGGTAGTTCACTGAATGTGAAAGAGGACCTCAAAAAGGCATCGTTGATATTTATACCAATTGATCAGAAGATATCACGTTTTTTGAGAATGTGTAGTTAATGATACTGATTAAAAATTAATATCATTGTTGTAATGAGAGTGAGTCCCACATTCACGACAATGCGTGAAAGACTTGAAAGCTAAATTGCGCAAGCAAAATCTCAATAGTTTCAACAACCATATGTTTTATTTATTTATTTTGTTTTTAATTATAATGAAAGTTAAGAGTGAATGGCAAAGCAATTATTGCACTCAAATTCAAGAGAATGATGGTCTATATGATGGTATTGAAGATGAGTACGTACAATCACATCACGTTTTGATAACCGGCTGGAAACACGTTATATTGTTTAATAACCCATTAATTCATTGTTCGGAGTCCTAATTGATATTTACACTTTCGGATAATGAAACAATGGTAGTTTTATGGACTGTGGAGTATTCACACCTTGAATTGAAGAAGGTACGTAGGGTAGGTACTGACGAACGAATAATACCTGAACCCGCGCACTAAATAGACTGTGGTATTCGGTTTATACCTAGAGCGAGAATGATGCTGTAACCAGCAGTATGAGTTTATTAAATAATACGAACAAATGAACCACTAACACGCATACTACATAGTTTCAAGCTTATGTTCAAAACATTGTTGTATGACAACATGGTTATATGTAACTCAATCAAAAATATGTTGCAGATTTGATAAATCCGCAACACCAGGAGACTTACGTTTCTTCATTGAAATCCGTATATATACGTCATTCCAGACAACAACTCTCCTTAGGATTGAGATATAAATTCCGTTCTTGGGCCGAAAAATGAAGATTTCAATGTGAAAGGATGAGTTCGTTGACCAGCATTTCTTGAGCACATTAAATTGGTCCAATTTCAAAAGTTCTAAAAAAATAACTAAAAATGGCTAAAAACGTCCATTAAGGGCCGATAAATTTATATTGACATTTTATGTCTGTAATTTGGCACAGGGACTCGAAAATATTAAAAATAATATATAAAATATATTAAAAAAAAAAAAAAGTTACAGTTGATTTCTAATGATTTTTACGTACAACCAAGCCGTTTCTGGGGAAATGAAACTTCCTAAGTTTTCAACGGACAGAAATCGTTCACCATTCGTTGGAAAGCTCTCGATTTATCACGCATTTCTTTCGTACTTGTTCTTGGTATTTATGTCGCCATTTTATATTTATAAATGTTATTAATGGATGAAGTAAACATCAGTTTATCATCGTACGAAAATCGTTGGCCATTCGTTGGAAAGCTCTCGATTTACCAAACCGTATTATGTTAATCACTGCGCAGTGCGTGGCCAACAATATGAGGTAAAGCGTGGTTGTCTGAATAATTGTTTACATACAGGTCTCAGTTAATTTTGTAAACATGATTGCAACCACTATTAGAGTGGAAAGAAACTTGGAAGTTCAAATTTGATATGGAGACTCTGTGGGACATTAAGAGACGATTGAAATGATGGGCTCTTTCCTGATCAGCTGAGTGAGCTAAATTCTCTCCTGTTCACCCTAGGAAGTTGAAATTTGATGGGGAGACTCCCTGGACATCAAGAGACGATTGAAATGATGGGCTGAATAGAAAGAGAAATTCTCTCAACGAGAAAAGGTTGCAACGGGGGGGGGGGGGGGGGGGGGGAGGGAAGACATAAATTGTCTAATGTATTTTAGCAGCATTAGAGTTTGAAGTAAAATCTCCAGTGCACATTATTACCATCTGGGATAGTAACTATTGCTGTAACTACAACCAACTGTTGCTGTTACCTACTAAAGAACTGTAGCGGTGAAGATGCCAAAGAAACTCGTAAACGAGTTCCACTATCTGCTTTACAAGCAGGTACCATGTTACATGGATATGTCTTCGATTGGGGATTTCATAACGGTCGTGTTCGAGAGTTGTGAACAAATCCTTTAACTTTGGACTGTAGGCTTGAGATGTGAACATTTATCACATAAATCAAGCGCTTTCCAACGAGTGGCGAACGATTTTTGTGCGATGAAAACTGCGGAAGTTCCATTCCCCTTGCAACGGCTTGGTTGTACGTGAAAAACACTGAAATTGTGACACAAATTTTGCGTCACGGAAATTTTTGGTTGACCCCCCAGAGCAAAGACATATCCATGTCAAAAAAAGACCACTATAAGCTGAAAGTTGAATCTGTCAATGAGGTTAAACCTCAACAAGCCGTCAATCACCTTTTGAGGCTCAGAGATCATGTTAACGAGGATGTCTTCCAGCTCCTTGACACCGAAGATCTACTTAGAAGACTTAAAAGAACTAAACCGCATGAACTAAGTGAAATAAAATGAAGGTCAAGACTACTGACTCAATTATCAGAAAAATAAGTATAAAGTGAAGTATATTATATCTTAATAAAATGTATAATAATTTATCACATGAATATTGCTTGTACGTTGTTATTACTTGGCGCAATAAAACTTGTAGGAAAAAAAAAAAAAAATTAGAGTAAAAAAAGTTTATCAACAATGAAATAGGACATTAAAAAATTTTGCAAAACTTTATGCTAAAAATGCACCTAAATCTCATTTAAATTTGCCGAAAAGTGGATAAAAACTGTACAAAAAATCCGAAATCTTTTTTGAATTGCAGAATATTATTTAGGAGTGTTTTTCCGCCATAAAATTGGTAGTTGAACATTTATTTTTACTATAAGTCTTGAATTTTCAAAACAATTTAACATAATATAGTAAAATAATTTACAAAAATTCGTCGTACGATCATGATGCATGACTGGAACTTTTTTTTTACGTTATGAATAATCTAGATCATGGATGATCCTGGGGGGGCGTGAAGACGGGTCAGGGGGGGGGGGGGGGCGTGAGACCATTCGACCATTATTTGGGGCAACATCGACAACAACTGCAGGAGCGAGCTCGTTTTTGCCCCAAACTGAGGACTTCAAGGAGGTTTTTGGAGGATCACACTTGTCAAAACAAGTGTCAAACCATTTGGAGACGCTCACTGATACTACAAATACTTCCCTAACACTGCTGACGAACATATTTACAGACTTTCAACAGATCCTTTCCATGTCAACGTTGAACATGTTCCAAAATCCCTGCAAGAAGAATTTTTGGAAATAAAAAATTATTCTTCTGCCAAATATGACTTTGAAAAAATGGAAAAGTCAACATTTTGGATCAAATACTTCCAAGTGTATCCCTGAGTGTCACAGGAAGCTCTTCGGTTATTTTTGCCTTTTTCAACAACGATAAGGTTTGGTTTCTTGACTGCTTTGTTCAAAATAAGATTTGTTGGGGTCTTGGGGTCGATGACTGAACCTCAAGACCCCAACAGATCTTATTTTTCTACAACCTTCTTGAGTGAAAAAGCATTCTCAACACTCGTATCAATATAAACAAAGAATCGGAACAAACTTGATGTAGCTAGTGACTTACGTTGTGTCCTTGCCAAAACTTCACCAAGAATACCAGCGCTAGTAAAGAAAATACAAGCCCATCCATATCATTAAGATTAAGTTATTTTTATCTTGAAAGCTACTTCATAAAAGCTAACGTGTTATTGTGGTGAAAACCACCCCCTCTTTTCAACAGCCCTTTTCAGGGCTACCAAAAAGAGGTAGACACGACACACAAATATTTATAAGACGTCGAGTTATAACTCCGTCAAACAAAATATTTAACCAGAGAGAAAATACGAAATTCTCTCTCAAAAGTGAAATATTAACTAATAACATACAAGGCGACCTCCCTAGACACTTACTGGGCGAGAGAGACGCGACAAGTATCTCGAACCAAGTCGCCTTGAATGAGAAAACTCAAACAGAAAATCAAACGTCCTCTAAAACTAACAAGGACAATTCTAGCAAGCCTACTCGCCAATCAGAAACACTGATCACACGAGAGACAATAGGCGAACCAACCAGGAGGCGGCAAGCAACCACCTCTGGTCCAGCAGCCACCCCGGGGACCCCGTCTGAACAACGGACGCAGGGAAACCACCCGAGGACCCCGTCTAAACGACGGACGCAGGGAAGACACCTCAAGGTCGTTGTCTCCGCAACGGACGCGCGTAAGCCACCTCTGGGGACCCCGTCGCAGCGACGGACGTGGGGAAGCCACCCCGGAGGACCAACTCAGCTATCATACTCGCAGATTCTGAGAAAACAATGTGCGAGCCAATGAGATTACACAGTCGAATTAATGAAATTAAGCGGACCAATCAGGAGGCGGCAGGAGGCGGCCACCTCCCTATAATTACCCCGCTCGGAGCCCTCCGAAATTCATTCCACTCACCGCTCTCGACGACTACACTCTGAAGTACGAAGATTCTACACGCTCTACGCTGACGATCCTTCTGCTCCCGAGTTCATCTCAGAACGGCTTCCTACTGCTTTCTACAAGGCATACCTTCTCTCCACACAGATCTCGCATTGGCATCTACGAGTCCAGTGATTATTTATCCTGCTCATTGCCCAACGTAGTTCTTCTGTCAGGACGCCACCCGGTACATCTATTGATATTCTCATTAGATCGTACACCCGCTGGGACGTTCCGAGACGTGTCGCCCGGGTTTCGTAGCACTAGGCTCGTCACCGACCGCTGGGGCACGCCGATAAATTACTCAGCTCATCCGCTCTAATTTATCGTCCAAGGAAGTCTTTTTCAAGACTACAAGGTAGGACCCTGACATCCGAGCAAAGGAAAGAAGCTCTGTCAAGCGAGTCCACCTTCCAAACCCTCTATCCTATACGTAGAGGTATCGAAAACGAGTTAATAAACTCGAATATTTCGATGGAGCGCCGCCCGTCCTACTTCCTCATGCAAGGGGAGGCGGGACACGGCGCGGCCGGGCCCCTTAGCCCACGCAGCGCTCCCTACCCGCTGCTCGACTCGTCCGCTGTTCCCAGCGACGACCCAAGGCTCGATCCTCGCGAAGAGATCGCCTTCTCACCTAACGTATTCACGAAGGAAACGTTAGACCAAGCCTCACACACACAAAAGTTCGAGGATACCTTTCAGGCCCGCTCTGAAGTCAATCGTCATGATTCGACAAAGATTTCCGAATATCCACGATATTCTACACAAGGCTACCCGGCCGATCCGAGTGTCAAATACACTCCAAATGTGCTAAAAACAAAGGATACTTTTCAGTACCTCAACCAAGCCCAACATATTCCTCCTACAGATATAAATCTTAGGCCGGAATATTACACAACGGCTCAGCACCAAACTGATCGAACCCAGCACCCACTATGCGAGCCCAGTGCTCCACGCGGCTGCGACACGAACTACCCCTCAGTTCCTTCCGCCAAGCAAGCTGACCTTGGCGATTTTGCTCACATTCCTTACTGGAATACCTCAGGGACTAACCCGCATAACCAGAATATAAATGTCCCACTTGGTCTACCTACACCAAGTAAAACATATATAAATCCACTACAAATGGTGACCCCGCCTTTGAACAGGCTTAACACGGAGCATTTCGTTCCCTCTTATGAAGCTAGTGGATTTCAGGGAACCACTGCGGGCGTGCGACCCCCGCCGGGCCTATACGCCCCACATCTCACACAACAACCCTCTACACAAAGTGGCTTTCAAGCACTTTTGGAGGAAATGGGAGATTATCAAAAACCAATCTTCCAAAAGAAGAATATCGATCGTGCACTCGCCGAGTTCGATCAATACTGCGTGCGAAAACACCTGAGAACACAGAACGAATGTTTCTCAGCTATCTACAAGTGGGTACCGGAAGAAATGCGAGAAGCTATTGACTCAGCTTACCTCACGGCACCCCACGCACCTTATGAAGAGGCCAAACAGCGCCTACAACGAGAATACGGGTTGTCCTTACAGGACAGGCTCCTCGCACTCGAGGACCCCGCATCTCTCGCCAAAAAACCCAGCACCAAGTACCATGAAATGTACTCTAAGGCTGTTGGGTACTTTTGAGAGGCTCTGATCACTCAAAAGTGGATCGAAACTCTGCCTATCGAAGCCCGAGGCATGGTCGCAGCACAGCCTACCACGACCGCTCGGCTCGACCTAGCTGATACGCTACACGCGTACAAAACAGCGAACCCCTCTCTCAACATACGAGGAGTAGAATCTACTTCGAAACCTACGAAGACTGGTTTCAAAAAGGCCCTCTCACAACAAGCTGAGTTCAAACCTCAGCAAGTAGAGAGTAAGCCTCACAAACCGACGGCCTATGTCTGCCGAAACCACACACATTTCGGTAGCGAAACTCGCAAGTGTGCAGACCCAGAATACTGCACTTGGAATGCGAATACCACCTCCAAACCTATCAAAAAGGCAGCGCCTATCAGCCAGCCTAAAACCTTGGTTTCAAGCGAAAATACTCATAGATCGGTACAAGAAAGTACCGTTCCAACCTCCGACGCAGAGAGTTCGGAAAACGAATAACTGCCAGTGTATCTGAGCCTATACACCGGCAGACTAATGAGTATAAAAGGCTTTTTTTCAAGTGCAAACTAAATGGCACTGAATTTCTCATTGACACGGGAGCAGAAGTGAACATTCTGCCCCACAATGTCACCAAAAAATTGGGCTTAAAAATTCGTAAGTCCAACGTTAAGCTCACAGCAGCTAACGGCGCCCCTATAGACACACTAGGGCGTGCTGACACGACAATTAACATCGGCCTCGGAGACATGACCACCGATTTCATGATCACGAAAGTTGATCTAGCGATCCTCGGTATACCATTCCTCGAGTCTTGGGATATCGGAATACGGGTCAAACACAAATATATCTATAAAGATAAAATAAAGAGCTATGCCGATCAAAAAATCGCTGCAGTCATGAACAAAAAATTCACTGACGAACAAATAGCAGCTACTATCCCTCATCGTGACAACAGCCCTCAACCAGAGGACGTACAGCTCACGGAGGACGAAAACATACGCTCTATCATTGAAAAATACAATGATAAAATGAGCAAACTTCAAGGAAAGTGGAAAAACAACGGGGTTTACCACCGTATAACCACGGAAGGAACACCAGTACACTTCCGAGCAAGACCCATGCCAGGCGAAAAACGGGCTCAAGTCAAAAGTACTTTTGACAAAATGCTCTCCGAGGGCATAATTGCACCATCAGATTCCGAATGGGCGTCCTCGTTACACTGTGTGCCAAAAAAAGATGGGTCATGGAGGATCACCGGCGATTACCGTTTCCTGAACGCGAAAACGAAGAAAGACGCCTACCCTCCTCCTCACATTCGCTCTTTCCAAGCGAATTTACATAATACACAAATCTATTCGACAATAGATTTAAAATCGGCATATTACCATATTCCGATGCACCCAGATGACGCTCATAAAACAGCAATTATTACACCTTTCGGTCTTTATGAGTTTAAAAAAATGAGCATGGGTTTGGCCGGAGCGGCTCAAACATGGCAAAGGTACATGGACAGCATCATGCGAAAATTTGATTTCGCATTTGTATACCTAGATGACATATTGGTGGCTTCTAAAAATTATAAAGAACACATGAACCACCTCAAACAAATTTTCGACAAGCTAGGAGAACACGGACTTCGAGTAGGTTTTGATAAATGCATTTTTTCAAAACCTACCGTCGATTTCCTAGGTTTCACTATCTCGAAAGAATGGATAATTCCTAAACGAGATAAAATAGAAGCCATAGAGCAATTTCCTAGGCCAATAGACGTACGAAGCCTACGCAGATTCCTAGGTATGTGTGGTTTCTACCGAGCTTGCTCAAGTAAATTCGCTTACACAGCACAACCTCTGTATGACTCCATTCAGTCAAACAAAAAAAATGACAAAACACCTATCGAATGGACATCAGAGAGAGAAAAAGCTTTCAACAGCTTAAAACAAGCAATGATAAAAGCTACATTGCATAATATTGCTCATCCACACCCTACAGCAGAGTGGAGAATAGTCTGCGACGCATCCGATACACACATCGGAGCGGCACTGGAGCAGGAAATTACAGACAAACACGGCTCGAAAGCTTACCAACCATTGGGATTTTTCAGTAAAGAAATTCCGGAACAATGGAAGAATAAAGCCTCGTTCGACAAAGAGATGTTCGCCGCTTACCAAGCTTGCATTCATTGGCACAATGACTTGGACGGCCGCTCTTTTCATATTTGCTCAGATCACAAGCCTCTGCTAGGCACGATGCTTAAGAAAAACGCACATTTTTCTAAAATGCGATTGAGATGGCTAACATACATCTCCCAAATGACAAGTGACATTCGACATATACCCGGAGAAGACAACGTCGTCGCTGACGCACTCTCCAGACCCTTCGATCCAGTTGAAATTCAAACAAAGTCAATTTCAACCCAAACTGACGAGGGTCCGCCCATAGCCGAAATTTCACAAATTACGGCCGCAATAGAGTGCAATCTTCTACTGCACATCTCAAATGCACAAATTCATTCTCCTCCTAATGCAGAGGACAAACTAAAACTCACACGAGTCGAATTCACTCAAGGAGAAATTTGGTGTAACCTAGACCTAGGACACCCAAGACCTTATATTCCAAACGAAATAAGGCACGAAATAATCAGCCAAATTCACAATTTGGGACACCCAGGCATACACTCTACAGTGTATAAAGTAAAACAAAGATATTTTTGGCACGGCCTTCGTGCAGATGTCTCCAACTGGGTCCGAGCATGCGAGACTTGCCAACGAGCAAAAATCACTCGCTCTGTGAAGCTCCCTTACTCCGAATTTGAAACGGCTAACAAATTCTCACATGTACACGTTGACATTACCGGACCCTTACCTTTAGCTAAAGGAGGGAAACGTTACATTTTAATGATGGTCGATAGAGCAACGGGTTGGCTAGAGGCAGTCCCTCTTAACAACATCGAAACATCCACGATCACAAACGCCTTTATCAATATTTGGGTAGCTTCAAAAGGCGTACCTAAATACATCACAAGTGACCAGGGCACACAATTCGAATCAGATCTATTCCATTCCATTATGGAACGTCTCGGAGTAAAACATACTCACACGTTACCATACAAACCGTCAACAAACGGAATGGTAGAACGCAGAAATAGATCATTGAAAGAGGCTCTCAAAGCACAAAACGAAAATTGGCTCGACGCCCTTCCAAAAGTACTACTCGCCATGCGTACGGCAGTAGACCCGGCAACGGAAAGTACACCATTCCAAAAAGTTTACGGAATTGACGTACCGCTCCCAGGCGACATTTTCGTAACTTCTACAAACCTTTCTGAGCCTCTCTTCTTCCGGCCTACGCATATTAAACATAATAATACGAAATATGCCGTCAACATGCCCAAAAATTTGGATACATGTACACATGTCTATATCAGAGTGCCCACACAGCTCTCCTCTTTGCAATGTCCTTACACGGGACCATTCAAAGTTGTTAAGAGGGATAAGTTTTCAGTTACAGTACAAATTGGCGAACACACAAAAAAAGTTCCCAAACAGCAAATAAAACCAGCTTACACTTTGAACACAGACGAAGCTGTGTCACGAATCCAAAATCAGGCAGAAAATAAGGAGGAAACTCCCCGAAAATCCGCCAGAGGGCGCGTCCCCTCTACCAAATTCGACGAGAAGTGGGTGACTGCACTCGAAGCAGGCCACGCCCACTTTTCTCGGGTAAGAACAGTGGGAGATATAAATATGGAACACCCCACGCCCGGAGCTCATACCAACTTTGACCATGGCAGCTTCGACTCCTACCGACTCCGAACACATGCTCACAGAGGAAGTGGAGGATTTCCTCCTAGCCGAAGAGATTCCGGCACCAATCGGCCCGCTACCACCTTCGCCGGAGAAGAAGGGACCGGCGGACGCCAGCGCTCCAAGGGAGGTGGTGTGGAAGACACCAGCCGCATACACGACGCCGGCTACACCCGCTCCGCAGCTGCCCAGGGCTCCACCCGCTCACCAGCTCCCCACGGTTCCACGCAAGTGGATCAGCTCGGGCGACGTGCCCGTGCCTCGGTGGGACGGGATGAGCGCAGTGGGGTGGATGGAGCCGGAACGAGCACCTCCGCAACAGCCCAGCCGCGGCCGCGGGCCAAACCCTCGCGGGTTTGGCTCCCGTCGGCAAAGCTCGGGCCGGCCACGGCCGCCCCGCGGCGCTCGTAGAGACCGGCGAGGCCGGGGCGCACCCCAGGCGCGGGACGCGAGGCCTGCACCTCCGCCTCCGCCCCAACTGGTGAGAGTTTCATACGGAGAATTCCGTGTGGACCTCCCAGTTCTCCCCAACCGGCGTCGTCGTTAATAACACGACGTCTTGGGGGGGCGCCTGTGGTGAAAACCACCCCCTCTTTTCAACAGCCCTTTTCAGGGCTACCAAAAAGAGAAGACACGACACACAAATATTTATAAGACGTCGAGTTATAACTCCGTCAAACAAAATATTTCACCAGAGAGAAAATACGAAAATCTCTCTCAAAAGTGAAATATTAACTAATAACATACAAGGCGACCTCCCTAAACACTTACTGGGCGAGAGAGACGCGACAAGTATCTCGAACCAAGTCGCCTTGAATGAGAAAACTCAAACAGAAAATCAAACGTCCTCTAAAACTAACAAGGACAATTCTAGCAAGCCTACTCGCCAATCAGAAACACTGATTACACGAGAGACAATAGGCGAACCAACCAGGAGGCGGCAAGCAACCACCTCTGGTCCAGCAGCCACCCCGGGGACCCCGTCTGAACAACGGACGCAGGGAAACCACCCGAGGACCCCGTCTAAACGACGGACGCAGGGAAGACACCTCAAGGTCGTTGTCTCCGCAACGGACGCGCGTAAGCCACCTCTGGGGACCCCGTCGCAGCGACGGACGTGGGGAAGCCACCCCGGAGGACCAACTCAGCTATCATACTCACAGATACTGAGAAAACAATGTGCGAGCAAATGAGATTACACAGTCGAATTAATGAAATTAAGCGGACCAATCAGGAGGCGGCAGGAGGCGGCCACCTCCCTATAATTACCCCGCTCGGAGCCCTCCGAAATTCATTCCACTCACCGCTCTCGACGACTACACTCTGAAGTACGAAGATTCTACACGCTCTACGCTGACGATCCTTCTGCTCCCGAGTTCATCTCAGAACGGCTTCCTACTGCTTTCTACAAGGCATACCTTCTCTCCACACAGATCTCGCATTGGCATCTACGAGTCCAGTGATTATTTATCCTGCTCATTGCCCAACGTAGTTCTTCTGTCAGGACGCCACCCGGTACATCTATTGATATTCTCATTAGATCGTACGCCCGCTGGGACGTTCCGAGACGTGTCGCCCGGGTTTCGTAGCACTAGGCTCGTCACCGACCGCTGGGGCACGCCGATAAATTACTCAGCTCATCCGCTCTAATTTATCGTCCAAGGAAGTCTTTTTCAAGACTACAAGGTAGGACCCTGACATCCGAGCAAAGGAAAGAAGCTCTGTCAAGCGAGTCCACCTTCCAAACCCTCTATCCTATACGTAGAGGTATCGAAAGCGAGTTAATAAACTCGTATATTTCGATGGAGCGCCGCCCGTCCTACTTCCTCATGCAAGGGGAGGCGGAACACGGCGCGGCCGGGCCCCTTAGCCCACGCAGCGCTCCCTACCCGCTGCTCGACTCGTCCGCTGTTCCTAGCGACGGCCCAAGGCTCGATCCTCGCGAAGAGATCGCCTTCTCACCTAACGTATTCACGAAGGAAACGTTAGATCAAGCCTCACACACACAAAAGTTCGAGGTTACCTTTCAGACCCGCTCTGAAGTCAATCGTCATGATTCGACAAAGATTTCCGAATATCCACGATATTCTATACAAGGCTACCCGGCCGATCCGAGTGTCAAATACACTCCAAATGTGCTAAAAACAAAGGATACTTTTCAGTACCTCAACCAAGCCCAATATATTCCTCCTACAGATATAAATCTTAGGCCGGAATATTACACAACGGCTCAGCACCAAACTGATCGAACCCAGCACCCACTATGCGAGCCCAGTGCTCCACGCGGCTGCGACACGAACTACCCGCCAAGCAAGCTGACCTTGGCGATTTCGCTCACATTCCTTACTGGAATACCTCAGGGACTAACCCGCATAACCAGAATATAAATGTCCCACTTGGTCTACCTACACCAAGTAAAACATATATAAATCCACTACAGTTATCAAATCGTGTTTTGTATAAATAGCAAATGAAAAATTGTTTTCAGTGTAAAACTTGCATTTTTTTCACAACCATCCATTAGTTACGTAAGGGGGGCGTGGTAGGCTTTCATTTTACCAAAAGGGGGCACTGTACAAAAAAGTTTGGGAACCCCTGATCTAGATTGTGTACGTTGTCGTTATGGTCGCTCACGACGTCCTTTCGTTACCTAGGAAGATTATAACAAGCCCCTCCCCCTCCCCCTATAAAAAATCAATAGCTGAGGATTTCTCCATTCTGCTAGGAGCCGGAGTGTTTATGGAAAGATCTGGAAGTATGAGTATTGCCAGGTCCAATGCAGCTGTTATACTACCTACCTCGGTTAATGAGCTCTGAAGAATGTTCCTTCCACCTACACATCTGGTCCTGCTCCAGGGTTAGGAGTTTACCACCCTTGTCCATAACCAGTCTCATTGAGTTGTATTTCTGTTGGGAGGAGGTCAATAAATAGTAAATATATTTGGGTGAGTACTATGGAACCCAAGACTTCCCTACGTCACAATGAGATGATTGACAATCATATAATGTTTCAGGTATACTTGATGAATCCATCAATAGAGTAAATCGGAATGAAATGTTTATTGTGGATGTTGATTCAGACTAAGGCGCTGTTGCTAGATCCGAATCAGATATTCTAGCCACACAATTAACTCCAACCAGGAATCCTGACAGAGAACTTGCAGGTAAAATATCAATTGAATATAAATGAATGTATTATATTGGGAGAAATTGATTTCAAGGAGTACTATACGCCAAATGCACAACTTCCGTAACTCTTAAGGTGGTTACTGGGCTATAGAGGTTAGCATTTACTGTATGTAATCCCCAGTTTTGCTGGTGCCGGAGTCTCTGATTTCTTAAAGTTCTTCTGAAATTCTATTCACCAATGTAACAAATATTAATTCATATGTGTATTTTTTTTTATATGTTCATTAATTTCCTGACTACTCCAGACTTGGAAACCCCTCGACGTAAAAGGAGATGCCTCCAGTTGGGAAAGTTACAGCTTGCCAAATATCAAAAACGAATGAATGCGATGTATCAGACCAATAAACAATGTCATAACAAACTGAATAAAGTCAGTGAAGCTTTAAAAACTCTCCAGAGAAAAGGATTTATCTCTGAATGTGCATTTGATACTCTGAAGGTAAGGAAGAAACCAACAATCAAGTTGGATAATGAATTTTCGTAATTTTTCTCGTGATATATAAATCAACTTGTTTTGAAATTTGAGCACTTGTGCACAGAAATTATTGACAATTGAACTATAACAAAAAAAAAAAAAAACTTAATCTAAATTAGGTACCTACATACTGGTACACTAACCAATTGTAGGACTTTCAACAATAAGGAGGTACATTTTTCAGCATTATTTTGTTCAAAAAATTCTGAATATTCCAAGTCATAGTTTAAAAACATTTTCTAAGAATGTTGTGCAAAAAATATAAAGTAAACAAAGTTAGGCCTTTTTTGCAATTGCAGAATTTTGTATGCCCATTTGAGCACTTTATTATGCTTATGTTATACTCTTTCATTTTATCATAGTTTTTCTTTGGCAGGTTCAAATTTATTTTCAGTCGCTTGTCCTCCAACTTGTGAGTCTTCTACCAGGTCGTCAAATTCAGTGTTACGGGGAGTAGCTGCGGTGGATTATTCTCAATCTTCATCTACTGTTTTTTCCAGATCAATGTTCTTGTGTTTATGTAATTATACTTGCTATTGTTGTACCCAGCTATTTATAATAAACAATGTTACTTTTTGGAACACCACTTCTTTGCACCTGATGGTTTCTTGCTTAGATTATATGTATGATCGATCTGTTGTTAGTAGCATCTCTTTTCTGAGTAGTCTCTTTTCCAAGCAGTAAACATAACTGTCAATAGCAATAAATGTTTAGTAGAAGAATCCTGGTTGGTGTTGGAACTGTAGTGAACCTATGTGGATCCACGTTAAGAGTTGATTCAAAACATGTATAGCAAGTACGTCTTCAAATCAGTGATAATTTCATTATCTTCATTGATGTAGGGTACCTATACTTTGATTCTATATTGAAACCTAGGTGGCATTTTTGCCGGATTCATCTCAATAT
Organism: Adelphocoris suturalis; assembly: GCA_030762985.1. Taxonomy (NCBI): domain Eukaryota; kingdom Metazoa; phylum Arthropoda; class Insecta; order Hemiptera; family Miridae; genus Adelphocoris; species Adelphocoris suturalis. The sequence continues at coordinate 60,215,987 of CM061044.1, forward strand.
ATAATTTCCATACTAAAAATCTTCTGGTTTGGTTGGTTACAATATATGCGTTCTTGTTCCAGTGTCAAGTTCCCAATACGACGGCCGATTTAAATTTAATTGAACGATATGTAAATGAGAAGAAACGAGGAAAATTTCCTACTGATCAGCTGATGTAAGATGCGATGTTGAGTTTGGTGAATGAATGGGGATTGTATACCTAGGACATATTTCTTATCTAAGATTTATAACCTAATTGTGCACCATACATGTACACCGCTATTTAACACCATTAATATTTCATATTTTTTACACTGTGGGAATGAGTGTTGAAATGACGACAGTACACTCTAGTGGATGTTTGATGAAGGTAGATCAACTGTTCTGTGTGTCAAAAAAAAAAAGAAATAGGAGGCACCAAGATTTGGGCATGGGAACCAAAGTATGAACATACTAACATCTATACAGTTATGTCTACATACATAATTAATACTAAAATGTAACAATAATAAGTAATATCAAACAAAACTTGAATTACAATGAACTGCTTTGTCATTTGAATTTGAAAAAAGTGTGGCGGGAACGGGTCAATTGCAAAGCCAACGCGACAGTAGTGGCACCTATGCCTTGACGGGGGAACAGCGTTGAATTCAGAGCAATGGCCCTCCATCTTATACTCAAAGCATGTTCCCCTCCTAAGATCCATGGCCTTATCTTCCATTTCTGTAAATCACCGAAAGATAAACAAAATCGTGGATAAACTATCAGAGTATGAGTTCTACACTAGTGATGGGCGAAACGAATGATTTCAATAATCGAATACCGAGTATTCGAATGATTTCGATAATCGAATGATCATTCGAATGATTCATTCGAATGGGGAGGAAAAACTGCCATTTTGAACCGAATGCGAAACAACCAATAGGATATCTGTATTGGCATCCGAATGAACGTAGTATTCGAATGAGTTATCGAATGCGAAACAACCAATAGGATATCAGTATTGGAATCCGAATGAACGTAGTATTCGAATGAAATAGCAAGTAGGAACCGGAGCGGAGCTGAAACTTCTTGATTTGTAATAGCTACTTCTTATCTCGTATCACTTATATAGGTACCTACTGAATATCACTATCACGTTGTTTACTTTTTTGGTGTTTGATTTGTCGCACCTACCCTGGAAAGAGTGGAATGAGATAAATAAATTCGTCCGGCTCACCGGACGATTCGATAACCCCACTAGCCAGGGAGTCAGAGGGAGGCAGAAAGAGTGCAAATAATTTGGATTCTATCTAGGTAGGTAGGTACCTACCTTGAAACAAGAAATTACAAAGGATGGTTTGCAGTGTCGTTTTTCGACCAGATCACAAAGGCTCATTATTTGAAGAAATAATAAACCAAAACCCGAGCAAACACGGGAAGTAGAAAAAATAAATAAAAAATATTCATGAATAGATTGAGTTGGTAAGTAAAAAATACGATTTGATATTCGTTGCACGAATCATTTAAAAACGGAATGCAATAATAGGTACAACAACGGAATATAAAAAAGAAACTGCACGAGATTTCGGAAGACTTCAGCTCCAAGTAGCGGTTACTTCACTATTCGCATGTCACAGCTCCGTCTTTCATTGTTTTATTTCGATGTTTGAGCTTCGGGAAGGAGCCGCCAGTTCCGCTACTATACGAATGAAAAAGTATTCGAATACTCGCATCCGAATGATTTCAATACTTCGTGGTTATGCCGCTAGTTTCGCTACTATACGAATGAAAAAGTATTCGAATACTCGCATCCGAATGATTTCAATACTTCGTGGTTATGCCGCTAGTTTCGCTACTATACGAATGAAAAAGTATTCGAATACTCCCATCCGAATGATTTCAATACTTCGTGGTTATGCCGCTAGTTTCGCTACTATACGAATCAAAAAGTAATCGAATACTTGCATCCGAATATCTGAGTGATTTCAATACGGCGCTTCGTGGTTATGCCGCTAGTCTCGCTACTATACGAATGAAAAAGTATTCGAATACTTCATATCTCGCATCCGAATATCCGAATGATTTCAATAATCGAATGCCGCATTCGATTCTTCATTCGGATGTCCCATCACTATTCTACACTTCATGACATTATGTGTACTATAATTTGTTAAGATAAAAACCTGGATCTTCTGACATACCTACCTACCTTTGATATTGTCATTTGCTGTCGGTGAGTTTATAGATAAGTAGTTGTTATTTAACGTTATTAAATGTTTCGAGATTACAACTACTATCCTGTAGATAGTTGATAGATCCTATTTAGATAATATTATATCTACTTCAAGCGGTGGTTTAATGTGACCTTGCACCCAAACTTCTATAACAAGCCCTTGCATAGGGGAGAGTGGGGTTAATACCGCCAAGTCGGGGAATACCGCCTCACCATATTATTTTTTATTAGTTATTTAACCACCTGAGTGGCAAATCTTGTAGCCAAATATCGCTATCTTCAGATCAGCAGTATTGTTGGAAAAGTTGGTTTGAGATCATTAATTTTTTTTTTAAATCAAAGATGAGCGAGTTTACAGTTTTTAAAGCTTGGCGTTCTAATTTTACTGTTGCCCAATTTTCGCGGTAAGTAACAGTTTTTCATACGTAAATGTAAATTGATGAGCGTGACGGCGTAGAAAAATCGGTACTTTTCCGTTAACCCCCCCCCCCCCCCCCCCTAAGTCAGTTTGTCTTCAACACGCCCGCCCGATGTTTCTAGGCATTCCTTCTTACTTAGATTACATATTTACGTAGAATTGGCGACAATTTCAAGCTGTGGGAAGAAATTATATTATTAAAAAAAAGGAAAAAAAGAATTGCCGTGTTTTCAGAAGTTGCCGATGTCGGTGAGGATTTGTTGAAAAAAATTGGCGTGGTTGTGGTTTGATTGCCTCCACATGAATTTGCACAAATAGAATGCACATGAATTCGCACAAATAGATCAGAATGCTGTCTATAGGTTGGTGGTCTGGATGCTCGCAAGCTCGCATCTCAAAATTACATAACATCAAGTAGTCAATCCCTTAGTAAAAATACAGATTAGTTGGACATGTAGGTCAGAATGATGTGTATACTTTGGCGGCCTGGATGCTCGCAAGCTCGCATCTCAAAAATACATAACATAACATAGGTACCTAATCTAAGTAATAAGTAATGCCTAGATACAACGGGCGGGCGTGTTGAAGACAAATTGACTGGGGGGGGGGGGGGGGGGGGGGATAACGGAAAAGTACCGAAAAATCATTTCGCTTTAATTTACACCCATTATTTCATGTTTTTTTTCTTCGAAAACTGTAGTTTTCAATGATTTTTTATCTCGAAAAGTTTACTGGGGCAATATCGCCTCACCGAATTCAGGCTAATTCCGCCATGGCGGTATTGCCCCAATGTTCCGTTCCTCAGTCTCTTGTTGGATTTTAACACAGAATGTGTTTTAGCCATGGACTAACTAGCCGAAAATGGAACGCGGGATGGTAACGAAATGTGTGACGGTGATGATTTTCACGTACAACCGAGCCGTTGGTAGGGAAATGGAACTTCCGCAATTTTAATCGCACAGAAATCGTTCACCATTCGTTGGAAAGCTCCTGATTTATCCAACCATATTATGTTAACTACTGCGAAGTGCGTGGCCATCAACCTGAGTTATGAGCATGGTTATTTGAATCAATTGTTTACACACAGATGATCATTCTCAATAATTGATATTGTCAACATGATTGCAACCGCTTGTAAATTTTCTTATGATTTTCACGTACAACCGAGCCGTTGGTAGGGAAATGGAACTTCCGCAATTTTAATCGCACAGAAATCGTTCACCATTCGTTGGAAAGCTCCTGATTTATCCAACCATATTATGTTAACTACTGTGAAGTGCGTGGCCATCAACCTGAGTTATGAGCATGAATAGTAAACAATGACGCTTGTTTGGTTGTCACTTGGTTGCGCGACAACGCAAACACATTCTGTGTTTCAATAATTTCGTCCGAAGTATGTAAATAGAGGTAACCGGGGGTCCAGGGGGCTTGCCCCCTGGCGAGGCGCGGAGCGCCGAGTTTTAACTTTAGATGAGTGTCGCTTAAGAAAATATCGGAATATTTTGTTGAATGCTTTTAATAATATCATCATTTAGTGACTAAAACTTTGTTGTAATAATCATTGATTCTGAGTAATTAAAATATAAATTAATATTTAAAAGTCGAATTATATTGTGATAGCTTATCTCAAGAAGCACCTCCATATTTACCTAATTTCGTGATTCATTAGATATTTACCTACCTATCTACTGAATAATTGTGCAGTACCTATCTACCTAACTTCCTTCCTATATTAACATAATCGTTGTAAGATTCCGCTCTTCTTGCTCCCGTTTTGATTTTGACAATGGACGTTAGTCTTGTGAATTTTGCTGCTACCTGAAGAAGAGCACAAATTTAAAACTTAAAAAGCCGGGAAGAAGAAATGCTATATATTTATTTTTTTTAAAACAAGTTCCGCATTGCACGTTGTCAATAATTCAGTTCCTTTGTTAACTAAGCTACCCAGGAAGAGTTTTTGAAATTCCATAAAACGTTATTCCGAAGTTCTGATAAGACTAAGTATTCATTTCCCCCTTGTTTTAATATCGCGATATTACCCTAACCCCATGGCGGCATTTCACCAGCTAGCCGGGGTAATACCCCCATTTACAAGGGTTTCGTAAATTGTTGTTTACTAATACAAAGTTGATACACAACTAGCAAAAACGTTGTAATTCACCACTTGAGATGTTTTTTTAAAAATAATTTGCTTCAAAATATGAAGCTCCCAAGTGCAAACCCGGGCTGTGATAGACAAATGTGCTTAAGGTGGCGATATCACTCCATTTTCCCCTACATCTTGTGGGAATCCTTGTATTTTCCCGCACGATAAGTGTGAAAGATTGGTGAGACTGAAATTGCGCTGAGCCGCTGAGTTGACCTTATCTGCCATTTCTGAATCACCGAGAAATGAAATGGTCACAGTTGGTACATATCATAGAGTCAACGGTCTTTTAATTTGTTTTGCAGTTGCAAGTACATGTCATGAAGTACCTACAAATTTATTAAGGCGAAAAAAAGTGGATCTTCTGACATACCTACCTACCTTCGATATTATAATTTGCTGTCGGTGAGCGTATAAATAAATTAAATTGGAGTAGGGCCCTACTTGCTTTTTGAGCCCCAACTGTTGACCGTTTTGTTCGTAGGTCTAAGTAATATTCTGCTTTAAAAAAAAAAAAAAAAAAACTCGGCGCTCCACGCCTCGCCAGGGGGCAAGCCCCCTGGACCCCCGGTTACCTCTATTTACATACTTCGGACGAAATTATTGAAACACAGAATGTGTTTGCGTTGTTGCGCAACCAAGTGACAACCAAACAAGCGTCATTGTTTACTATTCATTTACTATTCATGCTCATAACTCAGGTTGATGGCCACACACTTCACAGTAGTTAACATAATATGGTTGGATAAATCAGGAGCTTTCCAACGAATGGTGAACGATTTCTGTGCGATTAAAATTGCGGAAGTTCCATTTCCCTACCAACGGCTCGGTTGTACGTGAAAATCATAAGAAAATTTACAAGCGGTTGCAATCATGTTGACAATATCAATTATTGAGAATGATCATCTGTGTGTAAACAATTGATTCAAATAACCATGCTCATTACTCAGGTTGATGGCCACGCACTTCGCAGTAGTTAACATAATATGGTTGGATAAATCAGGAGCTTTCCAACGAATGGTGAACGATTTCTGTGCGATTAAAATTGCGGAAGTTCCATTTCCCTACCAACGGCTCGGTTGTACGTGAAAATCATCACCGTCACACATTTCGTTACCATCCCGCGTTCCATTTTCGGCTAGTTAGTCCATGGCTAAAACACATTCTGTGTTAAAATCCAACAAGAGACTGAGGAACGGAACATTGGGGTAATACCGCCATGGCGGAATTAGCCTGAATTCGGTGAGGCGATATTGCCCCAGTAAACTTTTCGACATAAAAAATCATTGAAAACTACAGTTTTCGAAGAAAAAAAACATGAAATAATGGGTGTAAATTAAAGCGAAATGATTTTTCGGTACTTTTCCGTTATCCCCCCCCCCCCCCCCCCAGTCAATTTGTCTTCAACTTGAAGACAAATGATGAAAATCATCACCGTCACACATTTCGTTACCATCCCGCGTTCCATTTTCGGCTAGTTAGTCCATGGCTAAAACACATTCTGTGTTAAAAACGGACGGTAGACCTACGGTTCTACAGTCAGATCATTTAATAATGATTAATTTTACACATTATTAGTTCATTATGGTTACTTAGCAATATTAGTTTATTACTGAGCGTAATAAATCAGCTTTCCTTGACACTACAGAGGCTTAGGGATTATGAGATGCTGTGATGAAATGAGAGCATTCCAAAAAGTGGCTAAAGATTTTCCTGCTATGAAAACTAAGGGAGTTACACTTCCCTAGTAACACATTGGTTGTACGTGAAAATCAATAGAAAACCCCACCGTGACGTGACGCTCGTGACGTGACGAAAACAAATGGAAACGTCCTGTTGATCATTATTAAATGATAAAATGTAACTAGTGCTTTTTTAGCTGTCGTTTGCCACTTATATTAGGTACTGTTCCTCATTTTTCATCTGATGTTGATGAAACTTTCAGGTTAAGTATTTAAAATATTACAATGTTCTATAAATCCATGTTACGGATAAGTGGAATGTAGACAACCCTCTACAATCTTCGAATAGAATGAGAGAAAGGTCTGCCAAGGTGTGTGTGGCACATAGCTTCCTCGTTTACATATGAATGTATAGATTACTGATACATTTTAAATGATCTTGAAAAAATGCGTAGCAGAAAAGAGTACCTAAATCAAGAAGAATTGTGAAACGTCATAATTGGTCAATTAAGAAACGGAAAAAAGTTCCAGTCATGCAGCATGATCGTATGAGCGAATTTCGTAAAATATAGTATTGTATAATGTTGATTTTTTTGAAATTTGAGCTTTTTGAGTGCAAGGAAATTGTTAACTAATATTTTGATGGCAAAAAACGTATTCTAAATGATAATCTGCTATTCAAATAGAGTTGTTGGATTTTTAGCTTTGTTTGCAGTTTTTGTCGATTTTTTAAAGCAAATTTCACTGAATTTAAGAACAAATTTTTAGCATAATTTTTTACATACATTTTCGAATGTTCTATTATACAGGGTGTCTCAACTTAAGTAGGCAAGACTTCAGGGATCGATTCTACAAGTAATTTGCAACAAAAAGTGCCTTGTAAACTTTTTCTTGTTATTTCTTTTTTAAGATTTTTTTCGTGTTTTCAAACTTACATCACAAAAACAGCTCTAACTCCCCAATTTGTCGAGTTTTCTCAAATCTAAGGATACCGTTGGAAAGAGCGTTAAATTTCTTATCATTCTGATGTAAATTTCAATTTTTTTGATTAGTTCTAGTAAGTGAAAAAAATGACCAATGTTTAACATTTGAAAAAAAATGTAATAACTGTCGATTTTTCTTCGTTTTTCTGCTCCTCAGTATGGAAGTTTTTCAACAAGCGCTTTTCGGGAAAAACTTCCTCAACCGGTCAGCTTTCCAACGGTTTACCAAAAAAAAATTTTTTTATGGGGAAGTTTTGGGAGAAAATAGCGTTTGAATGACAAAAAACGTGATTTTGTCGGTCAAAAAAATAACATACTTGGGAAGAAGAAGAAGAAAAAAAAAAAACGTCGATTTTGACCGACAAAATCACGTTTTTTGTCATTCAAACGCTATTTTCTCCCAAAACTTCCCAATAAAAAAATTTTTTTTAGTAAACTGTTGGAAAGCTGACAGATTAGGAAAGTTTTTCCCAAAGAGTGCTTGCTGAAAAACTTCCACACTGAGGAGCAGAAAAACGAAGAAAAATCGACAATTTTTACATTTTTTCAAATGTTAAACATTGGTCATTTTTTTCACTAACTAGAACTAATAAAAAAAATTGAAATTTACATCAGAATGATAGGAAATTTAACGCTCTTTCCAACGGTATCCTTAGGTTTGAGAAAACTCGACAAATTGGGGAGTTAGAGCTGTTTTTGTGATGTAAGTTTGAAAACACGAAAAAAATCTGAAAAAAGAAATAACTCGGAAACGAAGCCTCTAAAAGAAAAAGTTTACAAGGCACTTTTTGTTGCAAATTACTTGTAGAATCGATCCCTGAAGTCTTGCCTACTTAAGTTGAGACACCCTGTATAGTTAATAAACTTTATTTTAGCGACATTCTACCAAAATATATAAACTTAACGATTTTTAGCCATTTTTAGTGATTTTTTTCGTACATTTTTTTAAAATGTGACCAATTTAATGTGTTCAAAATTGCCGGCTAACGAACTCATTCTTTCTTTTGGAAAGCTTGATTTTTTGGCGCAAGAACGGAATTTTTATCACAATCCTAAGGATAGTTATCGAGTTATCGTCTGGAAGAACACATAAACACATAAATAAATAAATGAATAAATAAATATATATATATATATATATATAAATAAATAAATAAATAAATATATATATATATATATATATATATATATATGTATATATATATATATATATATATATATATATATATATATATGAAAAAGCGTTAAACTCCAAGATTCGTTTCAGAATGCCTCAAAACGGATTTCAATGATGAAATTTTTCAAAAATTTCGATTTTAAAAATTTCCGGCCCTGCAATAGTTCATTTTCTACAAAAATTCGCTAACAAAAAGATACTCAATGTAATTTTCGTTTGCGCCTGCTCAAAATGAACTGTTGAGATGAGAACAATAAAATAGGTACGGGACCATCTTCAGCCTAACCCCATGTATTCACTGACAATTTCACCAAAACTGATGAAAACGAGTATTTCACAAAAGTATTTCACATTGGTGCGTGCGCAGTTCAGCTATTAATGGTAAAATCTGTTGGAATTGATATAGGATAATCAAATCGTCTTCTCCCAACTAACATATTCTCGTTATTTTCTATATTGTTCCTTGTAATATTGCCTGTTCAATTTATTGCTTTGTTTATTCGCCACTGTTCTTATTGAATATTCTACGTCAACCATGTTGTAATTTATTAACTCGTTTTGTGTTTTCTCTGTGCATTGGCTTTTGCCTTTCATTTAAATAAATAAATAAACTATCATCGAAATTTAAGCGAAATCGAACGACTAAGGCCTGAAAACATAGAGCATAATAGAATTTACGTTTGCGCATGCGCAGAGTGAAGTATTGATATTACAACAATGAAACTGGTAGGGGACCATCTACAACCTAACCCCCACATTTCCTGACTAGTCCGGGATCTACTAGAAAATTAACTGCGTGATAAGAGGCAGAAGGTTTGATGATTTGGAATTATGGGATTGAACGCCTCAATGCCGGAAACCATGGAGTCAGACGGCTAACAGGATATTTTAAGTTGTGATATAATTTAGAAATGTGAAGAAAAAAAAAGTAAAAAAACTAGTGATAAGAGGCAGGCAGGGAACCAGTTTGTATTGACTCATACCACATTCCAGATGAATAATTTGGCGGCATCTGACAGTTTTCTGGATGCTTTTTGTGAATCTGACAAATTTGTAAATTTTAAAAGATGTTAACAATTACATTATAAGAGGCAGGGACAGAAATAGCTTTAGTTCACTCAGACAGCTCTTCTTTATCTTCAGCATAATGGAAAACTGTCATATGTTGGAATTTCACACTTTTGACCCCCTAGTTCCAATTTTCAGCTCAAAAGACCATTTCGTTTGGCTAATGAACGGGTAGGCGATAACGCGTGACGTCATCTTGCAACTGAATTCCTAAAGGCGTATTACTGGTCAGATACCCATCATATAGCACCTTTTTGGAAAGCTCTCATCAAGATCTTTTTGTTGAGCAAATAAAAAATATCACATGGATTTTCTAATAGATGTCTAAATATCTAATAGATTTTTGTAGATTTGAACCTTTTTGTGCCAGTCCCATCTCTGCTGGCTATATCAAATTCAAATTTCGCAATTTAGACTTGAAAATGACTATTGACCTCTAAACACTGTTCATCACTAACAGTTTTCATCTGAAGAACGAATATATAATTATACTTGAGAAAATGAGTGTCGAGGCCTCGCATTTTTCTGGAAGCTGAAAATTGCTCTTCTGCTGAGAATCACCCTTAATTCAACACTGTTTTCCTGTCAGTTGTTACGTGCCGCTGGCGTCGCGCTGGACCAGGAGAACTACGCTTCCCGCCAAGCGCCTGCTCGAAGTAGATACACAATAACGCGTAGTAGATATTAGTTGAAAATTAAATCACAAAACATCCTGCGTCGAACAATTTGAGTCTCCGAATTTGAGTATATTGAGTATTCGAATCGTATATTCGAATACGATTCATAGAAAACTATATGGGTACCCCAGAATATAGTTTTAACGATTTATCTCATATAGCTGACCCAGCGGACTTTGTCCCGCCAAATATATTATTTGTAAAGTCATGGTTACAAATAACAATAATTTTCAACAAAGCTCTAAAACATTCAAATACTTTTTACTCTAGTACCTATTGTAAGTTTTTCCTACACTTATACAGCCATACCGAGGGAGCGAAGCGAGCAACATTCCCTACATACATAGGATTCCTACGAGTGTTTTCCTACACATATACAGCCATACTGAGCGAGCGAAGCGAGCAACATCCCCTACACCCGTTAAACCAATCCTAGGGATCAACCGTTTGCGAGCGAAGCGAGCGATATTCCCTATATGTTTCAGTTGTAATATACCTGAATGGGGGGGGGGGGGGGGTTAAAGACCACCGCATGTATACAGCCACACTTTGCGAGCAAAGCGAGCAATTAAAGGGGGGTCCAAGGGGCTTGCCCCCCCGGCTGGACGTGGAGGCGAGCAAAGCGAGCCGGAGGGGCTAGTGTGTTATAAACGTGGTCTGGAGGGAGGAAGCTTAGACTGAAGAACTTTTTCATCCATTTTCCTGCTTTGGATTGCTTGCAGATAGTGTGTAAGCAGCATTGCAACCGAAAATTTCAAATGTTGGAAAAACTGTTCTCACAGCTTTGTGAGCGCCAAATTCGAATTCCAAGTGAACATTCTTTAATTCGAGTTCTTTCTCACACAAATCTAAGCACAATCTGTTGTCAGTAGTACGGAACACTTCCTGTTGTAGCTCTTGAGTGATACTAACTCATCTTTCAGATCGCAGTGCTTACTCAATTAATAGTTGCTCACAATAATCGCCACGTTACCTCTACGCAACACTATCAAAACACCGTAAACAGTTTGAAATTGTGAAATTGTTTCAGAATGTTACAAAAAATATTTTCAAGTTAAAAATTTTATTTTTTTCAATGTCGAAGTCATTGCAGTAAATAGATCTTTGTCGACAATTAACTGAAATGTTGGTTAGGTTTCTACTATACAATAGTGATAATAAAAGGTATGTTCTCTGTAGGTGTGCTTCATTGAGGCGATATGGAAAATATCAACGTGGATTTAGAAGAGGTCCTAAGGGACTGTGACTGCCATTTTACATGGAACATGGAGTCGTATGACAATCCTTTACATACCGCAACAGACGGATTACAGGAAGAGATCGAAATGTACAATCATCTGGCCTACAACGATAATGCCACTAGGAGGTGAGATAATTATGAATAGTATTTCTCAAGTATCTACTCCGTCTTCAGCTAAATCGAGTAAGAAGCATAAACATTTTTTATTAATCTTTAAATTACTTTCCTAATTTGCTTGAGTGCTCCCACCTTGAATTATAATAATAATTTTTATTGTCACAAAACACTAAGGCGGCTTTCACACTGGTTAGACACCAGACCAGTAGACACGCGACATACTTCTTCCAAATCCAACCCATTGAAAGGTATGAGAGCTTTCACACTGAAGAAACACGTGCTTGATGTCTTCTTGAAACATGAAACAAGTGTCTGAAGAGATCCGGCAGGTTGGAATTCCGGGCAGGTCTCATGGCATTGTGGGTTAGTATCATCTGCAATGGCAGGCGTCCCTGGGTTCCAGGCTCTCAAAACACGCGTCTCTAGTCGGTTTGTGTGATTCACATTATTCAATTTGTGTCCAGCACTTCGCTTCCATAAACAGAGTGTTGTTACTGGCATCTTCCTTCGTTTTCTCTTTTTTTTCGCGTTTTGACGATGTTGCCAGACACAGAATTCCATATCATATTCGTCAAGGCGATAGAAGCATATCGGGCGTTGTATGGTGTGACAGCAGCAGAATATTCAAAGAGGGAGGAGTTGGTATCTCCATTTTAAAGTAGGCTTGGAACTTCCGTGGGTGAGATAGAAGTTCTTCGGACCACATTTACCGGCTGTGTTCCTCAGCATTTTGCCAGTAGGGATGAACCCACAGTCGAGTCCTGCAAAGTATTCTTCTCCTCCTTATAACTACAGCAATTAATAATTTGTCATCTGATGATGAACTCATTTTGAGTGTTAGCACTATCGACAAGATGGCTAACTTGACTAAATACAAAAAGCACATGTCTCTTGTGTGTGAAAGGAATTGTCTTATGTTTCAAGTCACGTGTCAACTGGTCTCATGTCTCGTGTCCAACCAGCCAAAGTCGGCTATGACTGCGCTATGTCAGTGAATAGCAACTCAACCAAACTATTTTTCACAAGAAGTTTGCCGTCTCACGTCAACATAATTCGTGGTTATAAAGCCATTTTTCAACAGTTTTGTTTTGCAAAAGTAATATTGTAGCAATACAAAGTTTCAATTGAACTAAATAGTTACGATAATCATGCCTGCCAGCACGATTATTGGTTGTAGGTTGTAGCCAACGATAGCAATCTATTTTTATTATTTTTTTTTTTTTTGACAAGTTTTATTGCGCCAAGTAATAACAACTTATAAGCAATATTCATGTGGTTACTTTATATATACATTTTCTTAAGATCTAATATACTTCACTTTAGACTTATTGTTCTGATTATTGATTCACTAGTCTTGACGTTCATTTTATTTCACTTAGTTCATGCGGTTTAGTTCTTTTAAGTCTTCTAAGTAGATCTTCGGTGTCAAGGAGCTGAACGACATCCTCGTTAACATGATCTCTAAGCCTCAAAAGATGATTGACGGCTTGTTTGCGGATAACCTCATTGACAGATTCAACTTTCAACTCATAGTGTAATCTGTCGTTTCTGAAGTATCTGTATGCATCAACGCAGGTACGCAAAACATTATTCTGAAAGCGCTGAATAATGTTGCGGTTACTTTGTGCAGTGCACCCCCACAGTTGCGCACCATATGTCCAGACAGGTTTGAGGACTTGGTTGTACAATATGAGCTTATTGTGGATAGACAGTTTTGAGTGTCTTCCCATAAGCCAGTACATTTTCCTGAATTTGATAACTAGTTCAGACTTTTTCTTTTTAACATGTGATTTCCACCTCAGTTTGGCATCGAGTGTCATCCCAAGATATTTAGCTTCATTGGCATAAGGAATCGCCTTGTTGTCAAGGAAGGCTGGCACGTAGTTGATCCTTTTATTTGTGAAATCAACATGTACAGACTTCGCTTCATTCAATCTAATTCTCCATCTTTTTGTCCATTCATGGATGCGGAGGATGGAGTGGTTCAATTTTGTAACTGATTCGATGTTGGTTTCTCCTGTCGCCAAAATTGCGGTGTCATCTGCAAACGTCGCAGTTATATTTTCCTCAATTTCTGGTAGATCTCGAGTGTAAAGCAGGTACAGTAGTGGGCCTAGTACACTGCCTTGTGGCACTCCAGCATGAATCTTCAAAGGTTTCGAGAAAGCGTCGTCTTGTTTGATTCGGAAGTATCGGTCGGTCAGATAAGACTCCAGAATTGCTGCATAGCATGCTGGTAGAATTTTGCGAAGTTTGTGAATAAGCCCTTCATGCCACACTTTATCAAATGCCTGTGACACATCCATAAAGGCTGCAGAGCACACTTTTTTTTCTTCGAATGCTTTTTCAATGAGACTTGTAATTCTGTGGACTAGGTCTATTGTGGAATGCTGTTTTCTGAAGCCAAATTGGTGCTTTGGAACAAGTTTTCGTTCCTCTACAACTACTAGTAGTCTCTTATGAAGGAGTTTTTCAAATAGTTTTGAAAGCACAGGTAGGAGTGAAATAGGCCTGTAGGACTTTAACTCATTTGCCGGTTTGCCTGGCTTGGGAATCATGATTACTTCTGCTATTTTCCATAACTGAGGGACGTAACGAAATTTAATGGCACTATTTATGATTTTTGTTAACTTGACTATGGTCTTTCGGGGAAGATATTTCAGGATTAAACCAGTGATCAAGTCATATCCCGGTGCTTTTTTTGGGTTAATCTCCTTCTGAATTGTTCTTTGTACTTCTTTGACAGTGACAAATGGAATGGAAATATCTGGTTCCGACGGCTGGACCACTTCAAGAGGTTCTTCATCAGGCACTCCAGGGTTTGTTGTGAAAATATCAGCCAGATGATTTGCAAAGACATCTGCTTTTTCTTGATTGCTCCTTATCCACCTACCTGTTAGTTCGTTATTAAGGGGCGGAGCTTGCACAATTGGTCTTTTTAAGTGTTTGGTAGCTTTCCAAAGGGAGTAGTCTGTATCCCTACAGTTGGTTAGAGATGAAACAAGGTTCTCCATGGTTGCATCATTTATCTCCTTGACCATCTGTCTCAGCTCATTTGCAGCTTTATACCAAGCAGCTTTGTGCACTCGGCTTCGCGTTTCTTGCCATTTTTTTCTTGCTTTGCGTTTTCTCATAATAGCTTTCATTATTTCCCTTGGATAGTTCAAGCCTTTTTGTCGCTTTTTTATAATTGGTGTGTTGCGGCTGACTACTGTTTGTATGCTACAAACGAGTTTTGCTAGTTCACTGTCTATTTCTTCTGGGGTGTCTAGAGAATCGTTGAGATCAATTTCTTGGTTTATTTCAATTCTGAAGTTGATCCAGTCTGTTTTGTTGTTAGTAAGTGTCGGATTTTGTTGAGCTTGGATGATCCAGTCACTTAACGTAAGAATAATGGGCGAGTGATCTGAACTTAAGTCAAAGCATTCTTGTACTAACAGATAGTTTGTTGATATGTTTTTGGTAATGAAGAAATCAATGAGGTCAGGAAGTTTCTTTCTGTCTGTTGGCCAGTATGTTGGTTTGCCTGTTGAATGTGGTTCACAGTTATGATTAGATGTGTACTGGTACAGTTCTCTTCCTCGTGTAGAGGTAATTCGGGAGCCCCAGTATGTGTTTTTGGCGTTGAAGTCCCCTCCGATGATAAACCGATTTCCCAGGTGCTCAAACGCATCAGCAAAATCTTCTTCTTTGACAGTGTGTTTTGGTGGTATATAGATGCTCGCTACTATGGTTGAGAATGACTCCATTTTTACCTCTATTGCACTAATCTGGAACATTTCTGTTTCAATCTTAGTGAATTCGTGATGGGAGAGATTTTCTTTTATGAAAACAGCACTTCCTCCTTGAGCAGCATTGCTTGGGTGAAGTGCATGGTAGCATTTGTAGCCCCTTATTTTGCAATAAGATTCTTTAGTAAAATGTGTTTCTGACACAAGACAAATGTCAATTTTATTTATCTCAAGCACTAATAGCAATCTATTGGTGAACGAGTTTTTATTTGGACTGGGAACCTACTAACTATTGTAGTTAATCAGCGGTGGCGTAGCAAAGCCATTTATCATGGAGGGGCAACAACAACAGTAAAAAATTATATATTTATATGTAACTATCGTATATGTACCTATGGTGGGTACTACTAGTCACAAAGAGGGCATTGTAGCACCTATAGAGGGTGTCCCACTTAAAGGTAGATTACAAAGGTTCATTATCGAAAAATGAAAGAGCGAAAACAATTACTTTAGAATTAATTTGAATTTGAGTCCTATGTACCGACCTATCTATCTACTCCTATGTATTATACCTACCTATCTACCGAGAGAAAATGAACGTAATCATGTAGGGAAATAAATAGGGAAGAGCAGGCACACAGTATTATTTTTACAGCATAACCTTACAATCTAAAAATTAAGGTAATTAACCCTTCTCTTGGTGGACAAAAAAAAAAAAAAAAAAAAAAAAAAAAAAAACATTCTTACCAAACTAAATCTGTCTTGCAATATGAAAATGCTCATGAACTTGGGAGCACTAAGCTTATCATTGACTTACCGCTTCCAATCCAATCGTGTTTGTATACCTATGAGGATGTATCTCTCCAAGGGGTTCATAACTCGTAACTTTAGCACTCACTTTTACACTGATTACGATTTCTTTTATGTTACACATTGTACGCCAATTACCACGAAATAAAATACAGGATACAGGGCATTGAACATCGACGAGAGAATCACAAAAGGTAAACAAACCGAAGCCGGCTTGAAGGTTATGGTACAATCATTTATCGGTTGGTTCAGATATCGATTGTTTCAATTGTTTCCATTCGACTATGGATATTTCAATCACCACAGCACAGACATGTTTTAGTCCGTGTAAGATTCTATTAATGTTATTTCACCGTTACTTACTTCTACTGGGACTCATACCAAAAATCAGGGACAATATTGAAGACTTTTATGAGTTAGAAAACTTATTGATGGAAAGAAGGACGCAATCAATGCTACTGCATTGAATCGATCAATCGAACGTGAATCGGAGGGCTGTAAAGGTGGAGAAGTTAGGGGCAGTGAGAGAGGGGCAAAATGACTTTTGGCTTCCAGAGGGAAATGAGGATGGGCGAGCCCCCAAAAAAGAAGTGGGGGAACGACGTAGTTTCACCATAGTTTATAGTGTCCACACTTTATAGTATCCAGCATTCCATTATTTTCACATTATTTTCGCTTCTGTTGGATGGGCAATTATATTATCCACGGCGTTTGGCCCTCCCTGGAACCAGCCTTGGAGCTAAGTTGCTAGGTAACTGGACCCACATAACAGGCGTGCTTTGCGGGTTGCATTCTCGAACTTACCGTAATTGGTACTGATGTTAGTTACGTGAAATTATTAATTATTGTTCACGCAGCATCCGTTTCAAGAAGAACTTCTACATCCTCTGTGATCGTGGGGGGGCTCTGCCCACCCTGCCCCTCCTCAAATTACGCCACTGTTAATCAGTGTTCGAAAACTAAAGAACTTCTTTCGTTTGGCTTTGAGAATAATTAACCTGAAAAATAGTGAAGAAAAATTACTGAACATTTCTCAGGTGTCTGTACTGCAGTGTAGGTACATGGCCATTGCTCAGGTAGCTTCATCAGCGTTTTAGGGTGGGTTGTGGCAGAACCCCGTTGACGCAGGGTTAGGGAACGCGAGATTAAAGTCGGGTTAATGCTCGTTAGCTGAAGCGGGAAAGGTCGTTGTGGCAGCTCAGGTTAGCGATTGCTACGTAACGCCAGATTAACAGCTGTTGGTAGTCTTGGAAACGCTATCACACCTATCACTGCCGCTCGTTTTCAAATCATCGTTGCGTGTTCATCATTATTTGACTGTTTCATTATCATTTTACTCACTATTCTTCACTATTATTTTACTTTGTGTGTTCGATTGTATCGAACTTTTCGGTATTGTCCGAACTTTGAAGACAGTCATGCATTGTGATCGTATGAGCGAATTGTCGTAAATTATCGCACTATGTCATGTTAAATTGTTTTGAGAATAGAACAGAAAGAGTGAAAAGAAATTGTTAATTACCAATTTGATGGCACAAAACTCTACAAAATAATCTGCTATTCAAAAAAGGATTTTGGAGTTTTCACTTTTTTGCTGTTATTACCTATTTGTAAGCAAATTTTAATGAAATTCAAGTACATTTTTCAGCATAATTTTGTACATCAATTTTCTAAGGTTCTATTTACAGTTTATGATCTTTATTTGAGCAATACTCTGCTAAAAAATCCAAATTTAACGGTTTTTAGCCGTATTTTGCTATTTTTAGTGATTTTTTCAGCACTGTTGTTGAAATTGGACCAATTTAATGTGCTCAAAAAATGCTGGCCAACGAACTCGTCCTTTCGTTTGGAATGCTTGATTTTTTGGCGCAAAAATATAACTTTTATCTCAATCCTAAGCAGAGTTATCGTTTGGAATGATATATGTGTATATGAGGTTGGAGAAGATAGGAAACACTTAAATAAACTTACAAAATTTAGAGAATATTTCGCTGTGTCAGCGTCGTCAGCTCTAGTGAAGAGGTAGTTACTACCTCTAGAGGTAGTTACTACCTCTTCACTAGAGCTGACGACGCTGACACAGCGAAATATTCTCTAAATTTTGTAAGTTTATTTAAGTGTTTCCTATCTTCTCCAACCTTCTGTAACAACTCAAATTAATATATACATATATATATATATATATATATATATATATATATATATATATATATATATATATATATATAGCATTCGCACTTTGAATTAAACCTTACGCGAATTGAATTAAACTTTCCGCGAATTGAATTAGACTTTCTCCAAATTAATTAAACTTTTCGCAAATTGCATTAAACTTTTCGCAAATTAAATTAAACTTTTCGCAAATTGAATTAAACTTTCCGCAAATTGAATTAAACCTACATACGTGAAAAGCTCAATAAACATTTGTTTAAATCTTCAATTTTTGTGCTCGTTCCATCACTTGCACGATTTGTCACAATATATACTCGTACATATAGCACTCACCAATAGATACATTTTGTCTTGATTAAAACAACAAATTCGCCTAAGGTCAATTTGCAGAAAGTTTAATTCAATTTGCGAAAAGTTTAATTCAATTTGCGAAAAGTTTAATTCATTTTGGGAAAAGTTTAATTCATTTTGCGGAAAGTCTAATTCAATTCGCAGAAAGTTTAATTCAATTTGCGAAAGGTTTAATTCAAAGTGCGAATGCTATATATACTCCCTTACAGCTAAAACCAGCTGTAATGGTGCAGTTATTATGTGGGTTCTGCAGTTACGCAAATTTTAGGGACAACAAAGTTAATTAGGTACCTACTTTTGGTTTAGCGAATTTTCTTAGTAAATGATGCTATTGCAATGGCTCCAAAAATTTTAGAATCAAAATTTTTGTTCATTGAAATCCGTCTTGAAACGAAACCTAGAGTTTTATATAATAAATCCGCGGGCATAAGAAAAGAGATTACATAAACTCACAGAGTGTTTTTTGCCGACGTTTCGTGTGATCGCGTTATCAGACTGATGGTTGGAATAGTGCGTCCTTGGGTTGTTACTGTTCAGCTTCTTTTCAGTGTATGGTTGATTGGCGGAGCATGATCAACCGTTCGTCTGGTTGTTGAGCACCCAATGGGAAACACTATTGGGGATAATGGGATAAAGGACTGGTAGGAGGAAAAAAAAAACCCAGTGAGGGGGGGGGGGGGGGGGGGAGGATTACCGGTTGATGTTCGAACCAGGTGGGCGCAAAGCTCCCAGTACCCTAATATGCGCCTGTTCCGCCATGTGCAATTTTAAATCACATTCTTCTTTGAGCTTCTTAAGCACCTGCACTCTCAAGCAGTCATTGATTGGCAGGTTGAGAAATGCAGCATGGCGCCCCACCGATTGGCTCTCCCCCCTATCCGTTGTTGAACGATGCTGGTTCATTCTCAAGTTCAGACCGTGCTGTTCCTTCCACATGGTATGTGTGTGGCGTATTAGCAGATGAAAATGTCACCCCTGGGGACACGAGCTGGCAAAGCTCACAGCGAGGATGCTCACAAGGTTGCAGACCATGGGATGGTTCCACTGGTTGGCGAGCAGTTTTGTGGCTCAGCATATCACCTAAATTTCAGGGCCTTCTATACGCCAAACAGGGTACTTCTGGGAAAACCTCTTGTGTCTGAGCATTCTCCTTCAGGATTGGGTAGAGCTCTCTCAGGGCGGAATTAATTTTCTGCACACCAGGGAAGAATGTGGTTACCAGAAAGGGTCCTCGTCTTGTGCTTGTCTCAGACTGCTCATATTGTACCCCAGCCGGGATCATTCGACTACGCAACAATCCTGGGGGATAGCCCCATTGCCTAAGACACGTCCTCAGCATCTCCACATATTCAGCTGAAAGAGCTCTCCTGTTCATCCCAGAAAGTTGAGATTTGATTGGAAGACTCTGTGGAAAATTAAGAGACTATTGAAATGATTGGCTCATTCCTAATCAGCTGAGTGAGCTAAATTCTCCTGTTCATTCTAGGAAGTTAAGATTTGACAGGGAGACTCCCTGGGACATTGGGAGACGATTAAAATGATTGGCTCATTCCTAATCATCTGAGTGAGCTAATCTGTCTCTTGTTCATCCTAGGAAGTTGAGATGTGATAGGGAGACTCCTTGGATTTTAAGAGACTAATGAAATGATCTGATGACAGCTAATTTAATTGAGACATTTCTAACTTGAGACACAAAACATATGTCACAGGATTTAAAATATTTTCTCTAAAAAGTCACCACACACTGTGTGTAACATGTCAGCTGCATAAGTAAACATTCTTCTACAAAGGCCGTAATACAATAATGATACACTTGTTGTGCTAAAGATATTTCCTATAGGTGATATTCTCGAGATTTTGACACTAGCGCATCCTTACATCGAGGCAAGGCGAAGTAGAAATTATTTCACCTTGTTGTCATGGTGAAGAGTAAACTATACGAAAATGCGCCATTTGTAGACACGGCTGGACATACTGCATAACATAGTCGAACCTAGTTCCTAATCAATATTTTCATAATTGGTGATGACCTCAGATGCTACGAAAGCAAGATTAATCTCCAGATGAAAAGTGGGTTGGGGAGTAGGCATACAAGTGTTAGATGTTCCAGGCATCAGCCGCGAAAATGTTGTGGATTATCTATCTAGTTTTCAGAACTGTTTTTTGAATCAATTAAGAAACTAAAAATCTTTAGAGAAGCTACTGTGAAAGTGGTCACGTGAAAGGATGTGCCATAAGAGCGTAAGTACCTAGAGGGAAGGTATGCCTACCTACTTTCCGGATATTATTACCTGTTCATGTAGGTACTTCTTGCATGTGTTTTTGTTGGGGGTTAGCTATCGTGGAATCGCAGCAGGATCATCAGTGGAAGAACGACACAAAAAAAGCTAACTCACGAGACTCTTAAGATAAACAATGAAATCTACTTTCTGCGGCGCAAAAACGTATCTTACTTTTGATTTCGTCATTTATCTTGCCCAACAGTTCATCGAATGAAGAAATGCTAATTGGAAAATAGTTGAAGAATTTGATTTCTTCACTCCTCAAGTCATCATTGTACTGAAAGCACCTTTCAAAAGTCTGTCGGTATTGCAAGTCTGTAATCTGTAGTCGGTGATGCAAGTCTGTCGGTATTGAAGGGATGCACCCAAAACTTCCTCCCTTACGAACTAAATCACTTGCGATGAAGTTGTGGAAACCCATTTCAAAATGGAAGTTAGTGAAAAAACGTTGTCCATTTCCACGAAAAATGAGTTACAATGTTGAGTCGATTTCGACAGTTAGGCCGGTGGCATTGCGTTTCGACAAAATGTGTTGTCTAAGAGATGTGTTGGGCGGAGGGCAGTTCGACGAACGATCGGATGGCAAAAGCGCATCTCTTCGACACACGCTGAGTTCAAAAGGCGCATCACTTCGATCAATAGAGATCGTATTTATTACTCCTTATCTATGATGTTTATTATCTTTCTATGATTCGGGTTGATTGGCACTGCTCAACACTTCAAGGATTATTTCAGTATCCGCCAAGGTTTTGCACTGATAACCTATTGCTAAAAAATTTGTATCCCCGAGTCGGCGGTGTGTTTTCGTGCGATGGATTTGCAAATTGATTTTAAGTACCCGAGTAGGAGGGGTGGGGAGGCCATTGTCGTGGGTGGTTTCAAACTGACAAAAACTCGAGTTATGTCCGACGGTTCCAACACAATAGAGAGGGAAAAAATAAGTGCTAAAAAGAAATTAAAATCCCTTGAAAACGTGAATGAAAAGCCGAACAAATTAATACGTCAGGAGTTGACAACAGCATCAACAAGTAATCTCGAACATTCGAACATACCTTTGCTTCAGATTTATTAGGTAGTGAGTACTTACTACCAATTATACTACGTATAAATATTTAATAATTATTAAAATCCGACCCGTAATAATTAAAGACCACTTTGAAGCAATTACTTTTTGTTCGTGTTGTTGTTGGCCTGCAAACGACCAAAACCTTCCTCCATATAGTTTTGTCGAAAGGACGCTCCTTTTTGCCCCGTCCTCTCGAATTTCTTTGTCGAACTGATGTCCACTGTCTTTGTCGGAAAGATTTGATATTTTTGTCAAACGGAAGCGCAGTTTCGACGCCATTTGTCGAAGTGACTTACGTTCGTTAGGCCATCATCAGTAACAAACAATAACTTATTTGTTGTTATTGTTATTGTAGTGTTATTGTTTGTTACTGATGATGGCCTAACCATCGAAATTGATTTAACATTGTAACTCTTTATTTTTTTGTGGAAATAGACAACGTTTTTCCACTAACTTCCGTTTTCTTCCTCCCTTTTTTATATTTAATAATTTTATGAACAACATATACACCCCCCCCCTCCCCAATATTTGCGCTTCTAACTCTTACAGAACCGAACCATCCTGTTTGATAGGCAGACAACGACTTAGTTTACATTTAACTAACAGCGAATTTGGTAGGCTGTACGTACCTACATAGTTTCGTTTATTGGTGGAGCACCAACCTACCTTGTTTACTTCGACTAACTATCAAATCTATCCTTTCATTCATTCAATAAAACAAGTAATGCTGCCTCAGATATAGTAATAAGAACATGTCTAAAACGCTGATGAAACTGCCAGGGCAATGGCTATGTAGTATCTATACCGCAGTACAGAGATCTGAGGAATTTTCAATTATTTTTTCTCCATTATTTTTCAGGTTATTTATTCTCAGTCTAAACGAATGAAGTTATTTAGTTTTCGGACACTGATTTCCTCTGGTAGTTAGTACCGAGTCGAAGTAAAAACTCGTTCACTACTAGATCAGTATCGTTCTCTACAACCAATAATCGCTCTGGCAGGCATGATTATTGCGACCATTTAGTTGAATTGAAATTTTATGCTAGGTACTAAAATATTACTTTCGCAAAACAAAATTTCAGGGAAAAATAGATTGGTTGAGTTGCAATCTAGTAATACCTATCTACCACGTTATGGCGGACCTTGGAAGAAACTCACACCAACTAGAGGCGTGACGTCACGAGAATATGGGCTATACTCTTTTTTTCGCTTTCGCTCAAAGTCGTGGAGGATGTAAATTCATCTTTCTATTTCCGTACCAGGTCTGACAATAATGGAACAGTAAGTACTGTTGCTGTCCCTCCACCTACCTGCCTCCCTTCGCCACTTCCTATCGGTTTCTATGTTATTATCTACTTGAGCCCCCCCCCCCCACCCATTTCTGCCTACCTTCTTTGACGTTTGAGTTAGTTGAGTGGACAAATAACAGTACATATCAAACCTCCTAAAAAGTTTTCCCGTGTGCAATTACTTGCATTACCAGTGCACAATAAATTCGGATCCAGCGAAAGATCAGTTTTTTATGATAGAATTTCATTTAATTTCTATGATCTATACATCATCAATATCATGATGTTACGAATAGCAGGAAGCTGTGTCCCACAGCTAACTTGGTATAGACTTTTTCTCTTCCTTTTTGCTCAAGTAAGCAAGGTAAATAGTTTTACATCAATTGTTTTCTTATCGAAGTTTAAATTTCTCGGGATTAAGTGTGTATACTGTGTCTGAATTCCTTGATGTAATGACTCATTGGTTAGAAACAACAATCGGGAGAGTAGTGTTGTGTGAAAATGCATCAGGCTAGACGTAATTATTACTAGTGTTGCAACGGAGTGACACTTTTCTTGATCCCCAGAAGTTTATCACTATCCTCAGCTTTTCTTAAAATTTCTTTATGATGTATTCCGCTGTTTTCATTAGGTTCCGAAATACCTTGATAATTTCATACAAAATGTACCGGAGAGGACAATTTGGGTGGGACAAATTGCTCGAGAATGGCCTCCGCATCATGGAGAACTCTAAAAATCCAGACTACCCTCCAGGTCTTTTCAAGCTGCCATGCATTACAAGTCCTCTTTACACGGTGAGTTATCCACTTTAATCTGCTACATGAGAGCTATCTTGACGATAGTCTAAAACTCGCCTGAGCTCTAGTTCCTTCCCTTCTGATGTCAGCGCTGTTGTCATTGATGTCTCAATAATTCTTATCACCAGCGTATTCTCATAATTTTCCAATCTCTTTCTCATAATGAGTGGTTGAGTCAGGTATTTTTTCAATTTGTTTAGCCACTGAGAAAAGATGATTAGTGGCTTCTAGAGATGGTTGGGGATGGGTGTCAACCAAATGTCATACAAGTCCAAAAACACATTAACCGCCCTGAAACTTCATGCTTAACCTACCCTGGTACAGGTGCGATTGCATAAATGTGCATTAACTCTCAAAAAGAATATTAAAAAATCAATAGCATCTAGGATCTGAACCTAGTACCTCACGTTCTGTTGTCTTTCATCTTACACTACGTTACGGAGTACATCCATTACAA
>CM061044.1:60245643-60249007 GCA_030762985.1 Adelphocoris suturalis
TTTCGTAGCATTTGCTTTACTTTATTACGAATCTTCTTGTATTCAATCAAGTTATTATCATTTTTAACCTTTTTAACTTTTTTATATAATTTATATTTTTGATCCCTCGCTTTCATTAAGTTACGTATTTCGGTATTTATCCAAGGAGCCGGAGGCCTACTGCATTTCATAGTTTTCAAAGGGCAACATTTATCATATAGATCATATATAACTTTATTAAAGATATTCACTTTTAAATCGATATCCTGGGCATCATATAATTCCTCCCATATTATCTGTTTAGCATTCTCTATAAAAACGTCTTTTTCTAGTAATGACTTATCGCGGTAAGTAATAGATTCTTGTTGGCATTTTTTTCTTCTCATATTCAAAACACAATAAATTAGATCGTGCCTTGACAGTCCTGGTGCACCCATTTGGCCAAATGATGTCACCCTTTCTTTGTTATTTAGTAGAATAAGATCTATTAGAGTAGCCGATGTACTAGTGTAATGGGTGGGCTGCAAAGGCAAATATTCCATATTAAAGATAGCTAATTGTTGCAACAAGTATGCTTTATAAAATCTATCACCCGATGATTTATCAATATAGGTTAAATCTATGTTAAAGTCGCCCATTACGTATAGATCATAAGAAAGCGAAATCAAATTAGACACTATACCAAAAAATTTGTGAAGTGCCTTGGCTTTTGGAGGACGGTAAACTACTCCAATAACTATTTTACGTTTTTTGGATTCTACCTCCGCAAACAAGTATTCAGGTTCATGAGAATATTCAGATGGTGATTTATGAAGAATACGATACTTCAAAGCATTGCCAATGAAAAGTGCCACACCACCACCCTCTTTCTTTGTGCGATCGTTTCTAGCCAAACTGAAATTCGGAAGAGTGAATAACGATGATTGCAATTCAGGCTTGAAAAAAAGTCTCCGAAACAGCAATAACGTCAACAACATCCCCTTTAAACATCTCACAAAATTCGGCCCAATGGCTAGGGATATCTAATCGCTCCGCATTCACATGAGCGAGACGAATCAAATTCTTACTAGAGTGGGATATTTTACCTAACTTCTCATTAATAGACGTCATTGAACCTAAACGTGGTAGAGTAAATCAAGAACATTATCGTATAAAATAGATGTAGAATACTTGAAGGAAAAATAATATTGAGAAAAGAAAAAGAATCGAGACCCTCTCAAATCGTAAGTTGATTAATAAGCAGCTGTGTAACACTTGAATTATTGAATATAGAAATAACATACCTATCTACGAACAAAGTATTTATTGTCCATCAGAGATTTGAGTACATACGTAAATATCCACTACTTGGTACTACGACGTGAAACACTCGCCAAATCCAGATCACGGAGAGTCTGCGGAGAAACGACATGAATTGGCGGATGATTTTCTGTTTTCTTGAGATATATTCTTCCATTTCTTGTCCATGCAAAACTGTATCCATTCTGTTTACGATATTCCTTGGTCAATTTTAGCAATTTTCGATTTGTATAGGTAAGGCTATTATTCACGTATATTCGGCTTGGTTCCCCTAGCATTTCACCAATCGACCTGGTAGTTAAAGGGGTTTTTAGAGCTTTTACAGCTTTGAAGAGATCAATTTTGTCAAGCTTTCGAACAAAATCAACTACGAGAATTCCAGGTTGCTTAGTAATTGGATTAGGTCGTAGGCGATAACAATCGTCTATCATACTTTTAGATATCTCCATTCCAACGGCTTCACCGATTCTGAATACTGTTTGCAGAGGATCTTCACGGGGGGATTGGGGAACACCACACACCTCAATACGTCTGCTCAACTGTTGTTGATCAATATCATTTAATTTCACTTCGATATCACATACTTTTCTTGAGACAGTAATATGATCATCGGCAATCTGGTCAACAGTTGATTTAAGCGAGTCAATAGATGTCTTCAAAGCGGCGATAGTGTTTACATGTTCCTCAATAACATCAGAGTATTTATTTAGATTTGTTATTACATCTTTAACCTCCTCCTGAACCACAGCGATCTCCTTACGCACAGAGACACAAGCTTTATTTACGTCGGTTCTAATCTCTTCGATAGCCATAAGCAACCTCGCAACGGGATCTGCAGAAGCGTTATCGAGAGAGAGAGTTGAGAGAGAGAGAGTGAGAGAGAGAGAGAGAGAGAGAGAGAGAGAGAGAGAGAGAGAGAGAGAGAGAGAGAGAGAGAGAGAGAGAGAGAGAGAGAGAGAGAGAGAGTGAGAGAGAGAGAGAGAGAGAGATAGAGAGAGACAGACAGAGAGAGAGAGAGAGAGAGAGAGAGAGAGAGAGAGAGAGAGAGAGAGAGAGAGAGAGAGAGAGAGAGAGAGAGAGAGAGAGAGAGAGAGAGAGAGAGAGAGAGAGAGAGAGAGAGAGAGAGAGAGAGAGAGAGAGAGAGAGAGAGAGAGAGAGAGAGAGAGAGAGAGAGAGAGAGAGAGAGAGAGAGAGAGAGAGAGAGAGAGAGAGAGAGAGAGAGAGAGAGAGAGAGAGAGAGAGAGAGAGAGAGAGAGAGAGAGAGAGAGAGAGAGAGAGAGAGAGAGAGAGAGAGAGAGAGAGAGAGAGAGAGAGATTGATTGATTGATTGATTGATTGATTGATTGATTGATTGATTTATTTATTTATTTATCGACCAGGGAGAGGTTAGGGCCATGAGGCCCTCTCTTCCACCTTCCCTGGATAATTATGTACATGGATTTCCTCTTACAATCGTAAACAATACTTAATTATACAACATAATAATCTAACAAAAAATACCTAATAGATTTGAAGAAAAAAAGAAGAAAAATTTCATCTCTACAATATAGATTATGATTTGATTAACTAGTTTAGCAGTAGTTGATATATTTAAAATTAATCGTTGAAAATTTCCACAAAATTACATAGAATATGAATACATTGGTTTAATTTTATTTCGGACATCAGATTCTGTTTAATATTTTCTCTAACAAAATCTTCTTAAGTGCGTCTCGAAATGTTTCAGTTTTTTGTTTCAAGTTTGAAACATATCAATTAGTTTCATTATGAACTCTAGTACCTTGTACAATGAAAGATCTGTTGTAGATAGTAGTTCGGTGGATAGGAATTTGCATGAGTTTTTCCTTGTTCCTAGTATTTTTAGAATGCAACTGCGCCATAAATACAAATCTATTATACAGGTACTTCGGTTTTTTGAAATTTCAACACTTTGAATACCATTGTCGCAATTTGTAATTTCTTTCGTTCGACTATCTTTAGCCAACCTAGAGCTTTGTAATGATGAGTTACATGGTCGTCTAACTTTAACTTAAGGACAAATCTGACTATTGCATTCTGCGCCTTTTGTAGTCTTGTTACATTTGCA
>CM061044.1:60249017-60479017 GCA_030762985.1 Adelphocoris suturalis
CACATCGAGTCAACTTGAGCATCCCATGACATGTTACTTTGAATTAAAAATCCCTAGGTTCTTAATGTTATCGACGTATTCTAGGGGGTGTTGAGCCATACAATAACTTTTGGGATAGTCGAGTGGTCAAACCTTGTCAAAATTTTTGGGTAACCTAAACACAATGGCTTTGGTTTTACTCTCGTTTACTATCATACCGTGTTCAGAGCACCACCTTGCAAGTTTCTCAAGTTCGACATTCATACAAGTTACGGTTTCATTAATGTCGCTTTCCGCACATGATCGATAGAGCTGTAAGTCGTCAGCGTAACGTACATTATATGATGCGTTTCCTGGGAGAAAATGCCAGACAGGTTTTTGACATATAATATAAAACAACAGTGCAGAAAGTACAGAGCCCTGAGGGCATCCAGTTTCAACTTTTTTCCAGGATGAGTACGAATTTTCAGGTCCCTTCACTCTCTGCTCCCTATTAGATAAATAAGATGCAAACCAATTCAGCAAATTTCCCTCTACTCCGATTGATCTTAATATGGCAAGAAGTACATCTTTTCTAATCAGATCGAAAGCAGAGGAAAAATCCACCATAATCATTATGGTTACCTGCTTTTTGTCCATCCCTCCACGGACATCATCTAGTACTTTAATAAGAGCGGTTTCGGTACTAAAACCAGAACGATATGCAGATTGGAACGGGTCAAGTATTGCATGCTCTTCCACGAAACGATTCAATTCAAGGTACATAATTTTGTCGAGTACTTTTCCCAGGGAACAAAGTAATGAAATTGCACGAAATTCGCTCACTGAAGAAGGTGATTTAACCTTCGGTATTGGTTTAATTATACCCTTTTTCCATAAATTTGGGTAAATCCCACTAGATATGGAAACATTGTAAATGTGTGTGAGAGTGGGTGCGATTACGTCAGAAAGAATGTGTAGAACATTAATCGATAAACCGTCAAATCCAATGGAGGTTGATTTTACAGATTTCAGAACATTTTTTACAGTTTCCTGGGAAAGAGTAGGCAAATCGAAAGGTTTCCATGAAAATTGAATGCTATTATAGTAAGCAATCGTATCCCGAAATGAATCCCTCTCGACTTTCCTAGTGAAGTGATCATTTAATGCATCTAAGGATACAATTAACGGCAGATCATTAGTTGCATTTTTAGTGTTACCAAGATTTCGAATTATATTCCAAAAATCAGTTGCGTTTTTACCAGTTGTGCTAAAAATGTCATAAAAGTACTTTGATTTCGCATTTCTTATCATTTGCTTAACTTTATTTCTAGCTTTTTTATAGTTGTTATACAAGTAATTTATATTTGAAATATTTATTGTTAGTTTAGATTTAGTATGCACATATAGTTTGTATAATTTATCTCTATTTATCATCTCATTTCTTATTGTTTCGTTTATCCAAGGTGCAGGGTGATGCTTGATTTTAACTTCTATCCATGGACAGAATTTATCGAATAATTTAAGAATAGTTGCATTAAAAATATCAAGTTTCTTATTAATATCAGGTTCGAGGTAGACCGGATCCCAATCAAGGAGGAGAGCTTCATTTATAAAGGCTTGTCGATCAAAATTTTTCATGTCACGAATAAGGATACGTTTTCGGTCGATTTTGTCAGATTTAAATGTCAAAGAACAATACACCAGGTCATGTCTTGACAATCCGCTTGCTGGGCATTGCCCATAATTAGATACCATTTCATTGTTACTGACTAGTATTAGGTCGAGCAAAGTGCTCGAAGTAGCGGAATGGTGAGTGGGACCAAGAGGTAGATATGAAAAATTTATTGAATTTAAAAGTGATGTGAGTTGCCGACTGTAGGCATTATTTGATAATAAGTCAGAGTTAAAATCTCCCAGCAAAACGATGTTTTGGTATAAAGCAGATAATTTTGAGACTTCGTTAAAAACTTCATCAATTTTACCTACTTTAGGAGGACGATAAACTACTCCAACTACCAGTTTTTTAGTTTTATACTCCAGTTCAATCAATAAATATTCCGGGCTTCTGGAGTACATCGTGGGGGATTTGAGTAATACTGTGTACTTTAGTTTTTCATGTACCAACAGGGCAACACCTCCTCTACTGAGACCAGACCGATCATTTCGAACCCAATTATAATTCTGGATTTTGACCGATTCAGAAGTTATTCCTGGTTTTAAAAATGTTTCGCTAATTGCAATAACATCAAAAAGTTCACCTTTGAAAATTTCTCTTAATTCATCTAAATGTGACACAACAGATTCGGCATTGACATGCGCAAAATTCACATATTTCCTTCTCTTTCCTATTTGCGAACATATGAAATTGTTCAAGGCACACATGGCGAATTAATAGTTTCAATTAACACAACATTAGACAAAAAGAATAAATTTGATGAACTGAAAGATTCAACGGAAAGTTTTGAATGAGATATACAAAATTCTAGTTGTTTGGTTCTCAAGAAGGGTGATCCACTTAGTTGAAAGGAGATTATAGAGTGGAGATGATCAATTTGACAGGATCCGGGTTGATGCTTCCATATCCAGGTTTACTAGGATGGCGAGATCTATAGCGCAGTTTGTCAAGGCGAGAGAGAGAGAGAGAGAGAGAGAGAGAGAGAGAGAGAGAGAGAGAGAGAGAGAGAGTCGTGAGAGAGAGAGAGAGAGAGAGAGAGAGAGAGTGAGAGAGAGAGTGAGAGAGAGAGAGAGGGAGAGAGTGCTGAGACGAGAGAGAGAGAGAGAGAGAGAGAGAGAGAGAGAGAGAGAGAGAGAGAGAGAGAGAGAGAGAGAGTGAGAGAGAGCGAGAGAGAGAGGAAGAGAGAGAAGAGAGGTGATGAGAGAGGAGAGGAGAGAGAGAGGAGAGAGAGAGAGAGAGAGAGAGAGAGGAGAGAGAGAGAGAGAGAGAGAGAGAGAGATGATGAGAGAGAGGAGAGAGAGAGAGAGAGAGAGAGAGAGAGAGAGAGAGAGAAGAGAGAGAGTGAGAGAGGAGAGAGAGAGAGAGAGAGAGGAGAGAGAGAGAGGGAGAGAGAGAGAGAGAGAGAGAGAGAGAGAGAGAGAGAGAGAGAGAGAGAGATTGATTGATTGATTGATTGATTGATTGATTGATTGATTGATTGATTGAAGGCATTTATTTATATAAACAGGGAAGGAATAGGACCGCGTTGGTCCTCTCTTCCTTCCTCCCTGTACAATTTACATGAACATCTTTCCTTGTACAATCGTATTAACATAGTAACTTGAATTAAATCTTAAAATGACAAAAATATTACATGATTAACATTTTATATTGTTTGATACAAAACAAAATATACTTCTTCTAAAATAAGAAATTAAATTAACACAAAATGAAAAATAAAATAACTCGTAACTTCTGGTAGAGGTAATAAAAATAGTTTCTCTTGAAACCAACAGAGTACAATTAGTTATTAATTTGCTAAATCATGAAAATTAAATCAATGATTCACTTTATATTTTTCTAATAACATGCTTTTGAAATTATTCTTAAAATTATTTGTAGAAAGTTTAGATTGAATAAACTTACATTTTCATTGTATAATTTAATTGATTGGAGAAAGAAGGATTTACTATATAGGTTTGTGTGGTGAATTGGGATCTCCAGGGTGGAAACAGCATTTCGAGTAGGGACATTGTGAATATCATTAAGGAATTTGTATCTATTGTACAGATAATTGGGTTTATGATATTTAAGAATTTTAAACAACATTGTTGCAATGGCAAGATTAATCCTTTCATCAATTTTCAACCAACCAAGTTTGAGAAAATATGGAGTAACGTGTACATCGAGACGTAATCGGAAAACAAATCTGATGATAGAATTTAAGATTTTTTGCAAAATATCAATTTGCTCACGGTTGAGATCACAGAATGCTAACAAGGCATATTCAAAATACGGGATAAGCAATGATTGAGCTAATTGAGCTCTAACGTTCTGAGGGAAATCAATGGCCAGCCGACGAAGTTGGTAAAGACTCCGGTAGACTTTTTTGCAAGTTTCCTTTACATGTATATGCCAATTTAGAGTGTTGGTCATTAAAACTCCTAAATTTCTAAACTGGTCAACAACGTCTAGCGGTGTATCTCCAATATTTACAGGGTTGAGGGCAGGCACATCAATCCTTGTAAGTATTTTATGATTTCCGATGAACATGACTTTACTTTTATTCGCATTTAATGCCATTCCGTGGTCAAAACACCAATCGTTTAGACGTTGCAAGTCTTCATTCATTAGTAATATGGTATCACCTAATTTATCTATATTACATGATATGTATAGTTGAAGATCGTCCGCATACATGCCATATGCACAATGTTGGAAGACATCTAGTATCGAATTAACGAAAATTGAAAAAATTAATCCTGACAAAACCGAACCCTGAGGGGTACCAATCACTACCTCTCTCCATGAGGATAAAGTTCCATCAGGCGATTTAGTACACTGTGATCTTCCACTTAAGTAGGAAGTAAACCAAAGCAATATTTCATTAGACAGACCAATCGATCTCATAATCGCAAGGAGCAAATCGTGCCGTAATAGGTCAAATGCACGACTGAAATCAATCCCAACAAATACAGTTATTTGTCGGCTATCCATTGCCCGCCTCACATCATCCAAAACCCCGATTAGACAAGTTTCTGTGCAGTAGCCTGGTCTATAAGCCGATTGGTGGTCATTAATGATCTTATTGTCGATAAGATACTGACTAAGTTCTAAATAGATTATTTTATCAAAAATTTTGCCTGGAGCACACAATATACTAATGCCCCTAAATTCATTTGCGCTTTTTGGACTATCCACTTTCTTAAGAGGCGTTACTATTGATTTCTTCCATAGCGCAGGGTATACCCTAGCTTCTAGCGATTTATTGAAAATGTGACACAGGATGGGAGTGATGACGTCGGCCAGCAGGTGTAATATTTCAATTGACACACCATCTGCTCCAATGGAGTTAGATTTTACCATAAACAAGGCTTCGCGGACTCTGCTTTCACTGATATTAATCAGTGTAAATGTAGAGCCATAGACTGGTTTAGATAAATACCGACGAACTGTGTTACTGGCGCTATTAGCAGGAGCAGTGCCAACAAAGTGCTCATTGAGCACCTCAATTGATACAGGAAGATCTCTCCGAGTACTGTTTTTATCACGGCCTATACCGAGTCCCCTAACAATATTCCATAGGTCTTTCGAAGGTAAATTGCTTTTGAATAAAACTTTAAAATGCCTGACTTTCGCATTGCGGATACATTGTTTCACTTTGTTTCTTAGTTTTTTGTAGATATTTCTGTTTTCTGGCGTTTTATTTTTACGATATACTTTATAAGCAACATCGCGAGCAGCCATAATCACACGGATATCTGGAGATATCCATGGTGCAGGCATATGTTTGGGTTTGATTTTGTGCAATGGACAATGTTTATTGTACAAGTCAACAATCATTTTAGTAAAAATTTCCACCTTCCTATCAATGTCCCGCTCCACATAGACCAATGACCAATCAAGTTGCTGTGCTTCAGAAATGAAATTGGCTTCGCTAAATTTGCGTTTATCACGCACCAGTTTTAAATTATCTCTAGTTCGGGGCAGCCGTAAGTTGACAGCACAAAAAATTAAGTCATGTCTTGAGGTCCCGGGAACTGGACATTGACCAAAATGCAGAATCAGTTCAGGATTATTAATCATAATTAAGTCGGTAAATGTATCATTAGTGGGAGAATGGTGGGTAGCATTAAGAGGTACTAGGTGAAGATTATACGTCTCCATTAACATTTCTAGCTGTCGTTTGTAGGGGGAGTCCTTCAGCATATCTGAATTAAAGTCACCGATCATGATTAAATTGTCTGTGCTGGCGAGCATTCCACCAACCAGTTCGAAAACCTGATCCATCTTCCCAATTTTAGGAGGGCGATACACTACACCAACAATTGCGTGGCTATTCCGACATTGAACATCAATAAAAACATATTCAGGACTTTTCGAATAAAGAGATGACGAGCGCGTAATTTCGTTAAATTTAAGGTTTGAATGTACGAGCAACGCCACCCCTCCTCGCCCTTTACCAGTACGGTCATTCCTCACCCATACATAATTGCCTACATTTACAGATTCACTACGAATGTCCGGCTTAAGGAACGTTTCGGATAATGCAATTATGTCAAAAGTTTCAGTCTTTGTAATTTCAATCAATTCTTCGAGGTGAGCTACAACTGATTCAATATTTAAGTGAGCTAATTTCAGGCATTTCTTGTGAGGCAACAATTGCCCCGTTAAATATGAGCTAGCTGACATATTGATATGATAATGTGATATAACTGTTATTTATACATTCGTTATTAAAAATACTGAGCCTATTGAATTTAAAGAATGAATGAACCAGTTGATTCACTGAATCATAAGTTAATGAATTTAACCTGAGTAACAAATATAGAAAAATACATCTGACGAGAACAGAATTATTGCAATTAGATTCAGCACGAAGGGTTTTAGAACTATTATACCTCACAATAGAAAAAAAATCATAATAATAAAGAAAAAGAAAAAATAAACTTCTGTTCCTTACGTTTACTCCACAAATTGATTCGATATTGCTTATAACCAAGTCCAGTCCGTATTCGATGCCATCAGTGTGAAAGTA
Organism: Adelphocoris suturalis; assembly: GCA_030762985.1. NCBI lineage: Eukaryota > Metazoa > Arthropoda > Insecta > Hemiptera > Miridae > Adelphocoris > Adelphocoris suturalis. The sequence goes on from CM061044.1 coordinate 60,255,671, forward strand.
TAGGTCCAGGTCGTCTACATAGGTGGATCCAATATAGGTACGCTCTCGCTTGATCCGTTTTTTGAAGAGAAATTGATTAGGTCTTGAGAATTCTTCACTTCGATCGGAGTTGATTTTTCATCTTTCCTCAGCATTACTCTACCATTTCTAATCCAAGCAAACTTGAGAGAGAGAAGAGAGAGAGAAGAGAGAGAGAGAGAGAGAGAGAGAGAGAGAGAGAGAGAGAGAGAGAGAGAGAGAGAGAGAGAGAGAGAGAGAGAGAGAGAGAGAGAGACGAGAGAGAGAGAGAGAGAGATTGATTGATTGATTGATTGATTGATTGATTGATTGACGGGTTTTATTTAACAAACCAGGGTAAGATTAGGACCTCATGGTCCTCTCTTCCATCTTCCCTGGAAACATGAGATTCACATTCCTCGTACTATCGTCATAAGTTTACAATTGGTAGATAAATAAAATAAATGCATGAATAATAGAATTTAAACAAAAACAAAAATAAAAAATATCACTTCTTAAAAATAAATGTATGTTGCGAATTGATCGTTGATTTCATATTATGCTTATAAATATAGATAAAATAATTTAAGGGTTGTAGAAATTGAATAATTTTATAGATCCTAATGATAGTTAATATGTAGATTTATGTTCAAATTTACGACAGATTCATCTTGCTTGTATTTTGCTATAAGAGAATTTTTATACGAATTACGAAAAAAATGATACGCTTTTACTCAAATCGAAAACATCAGTGTTTGCATTATATATGTGAATAGCTTGCATAAGAAAAGAGCGACTGAACAGTATTGTATTATGTTTAGGAATTTGTAGCGTGGTTGTGGCATTACGAGTAGGCACAGAATGAATACTCGACAAAAACTTGAAATTTTTATAAAGGTAATATGGTTTCTTAAATTTCAGAATTTTGAAGAGCATGGTTGCTACAGATAGCTTCTTCCTATCCGATATCTTAAGCCAGCCAAGCTCGATGTATGATTGGGTAACATGATCGTCTAATTTCAGTCTACATACAAATCTTACGATGCAATTAAGGGTTTTCTGTAGCTTTTCGGTGAGCTCACTATTTAAATCACAGTAGGCAAGTGAAGCATACTCAAAGTACGGAATGAGAAGGGATTGAGCCAATTGAGCCCTTACATGCCTGGGGAAATCTGCTGCTGTTCTTCTCAATTGGTACAATCCCTTGTATACTTTTTTGCAAACGTCATTAACTTGTGAATCCCAACTCAATGAGTCGCTAACCAAAACGCCAAGATTCTTGAATTCACTTACCATCTCTAACGGCGAAAACCCTATTGTAATTGAAGGAATGTTATTTCTATCAATCTTAGAAACAATTTTAGGATTACCAATAAACATTCCTTTACTCTTAAGAGAATTAATTAGCATTCCATGACTACTACACCAATCATTCAAACGAGAGATGTCAGAGTTTACTTTTCCAATGCAACCACTTAAATCTTCTAATTTGCAGGACAGAAACAATTGCAAATCGTCAGCATACTGCATAAAGCTACAATATTGTAGCACTTCACTCAATGAATTGGAGAAAATAACAAATAATAAGCCTGATAACACAGATCCCTGGGGAATTCCTACAACAACATTTTGCCAAGTTGAAAGTGCACCATCGGGTCCACGAGTACTTTGAGATCTTTCCGTCAAATATGAGGAAAATAATTTGATTAATTTTTCTGACAAACCGATTGACCTTAAAACTGCTGTCAGGATATCGTGGCTAATCGTGTCGAATGCTCGACTAAAATCAACCCCAACAAAGATCGTTATTTCACGGTTGTCCATAGCTCGCCTCACATCGTCGAGCACTCCAACTAACGCGGTTTCCGAACTATAGTTCGACTTATACGCGGACTGACGATCATTAATTAAATTATGAGTCACTACGTAGTTATTTAGTTCCAAATAAATAGCTTTATCAAAAACTTTGCCTGGGGCACACAATAGATTGATTCCGCGAAACTCATCTACACGAGTAGGATTACTTACTTTCTTCAAGGGAGTTACAAGGGCTTTCTTCCACAGAGAAGGGTAAAATCCTGCATTGAGGCATTCATTAAAGATATGCCTTAAAACGGGTGAAATAACATTTATTAAGATATGAAGTATTTCTATAGGCACCCCATCCGATCCCACTGATTTGGATTTGACCGAAAGCAAACACTCTCGTACTCTCTCTTCGCTTATTGAATCCAACACCATACTTTTACCGCTCGGAGAAAGTGAATTATAATATGCTATCGTGTCTGAAGTGTCAAAATTACTCTCTTTATTCGCAAAATGTTCATTTAATTGATCGACAGACACAGGAAGTGATACGACTCCTTTCTTATCCTTTCCGATCCCCAATCCTCTCAAAATATTCCAGAAATCTCTAGGATTACGATTAGTACAGAATAAACTATGAAAATGTCGGGTTTTAGCATTCCTTAAAACTTGTTTTACTTTATTCCTAAGCCTTTTGTAAATTTTGTGACATTCCGGGGACTTGGTCTTGCGATACATTTTGAAAGCAATATCTCGAGCTTCCATCAACTTCCTAATTTCGGTCGAAATCCAAGGGGCTGGGAGGTGTTTAGGCTTAAATCTCTTAAGAGGGCAGTGCTTATTATAAAGGTTTGTGATCAATTCGTTGCAGTGGCGTAATTTGAGGAGGGGCAGGGTGGGCAGAGCCCCCCCACGATCACAGAGGATATAGAAGTTCTTCTTGAAACGGATGCTGCGTGAACAATAATTAATAATTTCACATTACTAACGTCAGTACCAATTACGGTAAGTTCGAGAACGCAACCCGCAAAGCACGCCTGTTATGTGGGTCCAGTTACCTAGCAACTTCAAGGCTAACTAGGAACGCTCCTCCAAGGCTGGTTCCAGGGAGGGCCAAACGCCGTGGATAATATAATTGCCCATAATGCCCATCCAACAGAAGCGAAATAACTACAGTAAAAATAATGGTATGCTGGATACTATAAAGTGAAACAGTGGTGAAATTATGTCGTTACCCCTCTCCTGAGGGGGGGCGAGCCCTTCCTCATTTCCCTCCTGGTAAGCCATAAGTCATTTTGCCCCTCTTTCACTGCCCCTAACTTTCCCCACCTTTACAGTCCTCCGATTCACGTTCGATTGATCGATTCAATGCAGTAGCATCGATTGCGTCCTTCTTACCATCAATAAGTTTTCTTACTCATAAAAGTCTTCAATTGTCCCTGATTTTTGGTATGAGTCCCAGTAGGAATAACGGTAAAATAAAATTAATAGAATCTTACAAGGACTAAAAAATGTCTGTGCTGTGGTGATTGAAATATCCATAGTCGAATGGAAACGATTGAAAGAATTGATATGTGAACCAACCGATAAATCATTTTACTTCAGTTTGTTTACGTTTGTGAGTCTCTCATAAACGTTTAATGCCCTATATCCTGTATCTTATTCCGTGGTAATTGTCATACAATGTTTAACATGAAAGGAACCGTAATTAGTGTAAAAGTGAGTGCTAAAGTTACGAGTTATGAACCCCTTGGAGGGATACATCAAGATCTACAAAGACGATTGGATTGGAAACGGTAAGTCAATGACAAGCCTTGTGCTCCCCAGTTCATGAGCATTTTCTCATAATAAAGACAGATTTAGTTTGGTAAGAATGTTCTTTTTGTGTCCATCAAAAGAAGGGTTAATTACCTCAATTTAAGGTACATAAGGTTATGCTGTAAAAATAATACAATGTGTCTGCTCTTCCCTATTCGTCTCCCTACATAATGATTACTTTTATGTTCATTTTCTCTCGGTAGGTAGGTAGGTACCTAAGACTCAAATTCAAATTAGGTAATTCTAAAGTGATTGTTTTCGTTTAATTTTCTTCAATAATGAACCTTTGCAATAAACTATTTCTGGCATCGGCATCGAGGGAGGCATTTCTCCTCTGCGAAATCAGATGGGTAAAAATACCGATTGTCACTTCAAGGTTCATTCGGGACAAAGTACAAAATAAATACCTATTGTGCGTCGTACTAAGCATAACGCTTTTTCCCATCTACTTCTTACATTCTCCTCTTCGTTATAATTTATTATATATCAGATTTCCATTGATTTTATATGACCCGGACTTTTTGACAAGGACTTTAAATTTGGATTTTCGGTTTTGTGCAGATATAAGGTATAATTTCGGTGATTTTACATTTAATTTGCTAATTGCTAAACTTCTGGTGCAAGTGGCGCACGCGAAAGTATTTTTCCTGAGGTCTACTTAAAAAATTATGAAGAACATCATTCTTCATAATTTTTTACGCTGAATTCAGGGGAAATGAGGGGGGGGGGGAGTAACCTTTCTGTGGGACTCCCTGTATACATGCTACAATGCCCTCTTTGTGACTAGTAGTACCCACCATACACATTTTATACTATAGTTACATATACCTATAATCTTTGGCTGTTGTTGTTGCCCCTCCGTGATAAATTGCTTTGCTACGCCACTGATTCGTTGAAAATGCGTACTTTATTGTCGATATCGGATTCGCGATAAATTAAATCCCAATCGAGCTTTGAAGCTTCCGAAACGAACTCTTTCTCAACTAATTTCGTTCTATCGCGCACGATTTTCATTGGTTCATCTAACTTGGGTACGCTGTGCGATGCAGTACAGAAAATGAGGTCGTGCCTAGACACACCTGAAATATGGCATTGGCCGAATCTCAGAATCAGATCCTTATTGTTTACGAGAATTAGGTCGATGAAAGAGCTAGATGTAGGGGTGTGAAATGTCGGGTCCATTGGAAGCAAATCAAAATTACAGTTATCAATTAGGGATTGAAGTTGTTTTTTATACGAGGAATTAGAAGCCATATCGGCATTAAAATCTCCCATCACAATCATGTGGTTATGGTTTGCTAAAATGTCACTAACCAGCTCAAATACTTCCCTCATTTTTCCGACCTTTGGAGGACGGTATACGACCCCAATAACTAGTTTGCTTCCAGCACATTCCACCTCAATGAAGATGTACTCGGGACTTCTAGAATAATGAGATGGCGACCTCGCTAGTTCCCTAAATTTAAGCCTTTTGCTGATTAAAATTGCAACTCCTCCTCTACCTTTCCCAGTTCTATCATTCCTGATCCACACATAATTATCAAAATTGACTGCGGTATCCCCGATTTCCGGTTTCAAAAAAGTCTCTGATAAGCAAACCACGTCAAAAAGTGGACAAATTTCTCTAAGTTCGTCAATGTGACTAACCACAGACTCGACGTTCATATGCGCAACTTTCAAGCACTTTTGAAAAGGCGATAATTCGCCCATCAAGTAGGCGCTAGCGGTCATAGTACAGTACATAAATTTATAAAGACAACGTTAAATGCTTCATCCCTTGATCTGAACATGAAACTAATCAGTCTAAAAGTTATCAAAAATTGTGCGCAAATCCCCTCGCAATTAATAATAAGATAAATAAAATGTCGACAGACCCTATCTCTACAAAAATTATAATAAACAAAATCTCTGATCATAAATATTACCAATAAACTACCGACTCTCCTCAATAATGAAACAATAATGAAAACCCAACGCTCTGGATCAAAAATTATAGAAAATGAAACTGAAATACTGTTCGAATTTACCCTTGCCGCCTTCCTATTGACACTTCCATGGGAGGTCGAAAACAACATCACTTGCCAGATGGTGATCTGTTTTTTGACACCAGTTTTGCCAAGTCCTCAGCACTTTTTATTTCAATCGCAGGTGTATTTTCCTCCTTACGCAACATGATTCTTCCATTCGTAACCCAAGCGAATTTGTATTTTTGCTCCTTCTTGAAATTCTTCGCGTGTTTTAAAAGTTGGCGCTTAGCAGTGGTCAGGCTTTGATTGATAAATAATCGTCTTGCATCTCCATCGATGATTCCAATATCACGAGTCGATAGTTCTCTTTTCTGACGGGCCAGTGATACGAATTTATCTTTATCGAGGCGACGCACGAAGGTCACAGAAACGTTACCTGGATCTCTCGAACCGGTAACGGGACGTCTTCGAAAACAATTGTCGATCATCGATTCATGTATATCGAGATTAACAGCTCGACCAACAGTCATGGCGATGTCAACAACCGACTCATTCGCGCTGTTCGGAATGCCCGCGATTTCCACCGTTTTGTCGAGCAAATTCTGGTCGAAACCCGCTATTTTCATTTCTAAAACTTTAATGTGTTTCTCCAGTGCAGTGTTACGAGCCATTAGTTCCTCATTAATCTCCCTAACTGAGGACAATTCAGTGCGTAAGTTTACAATCGCATCAGTGTTCTCCTGAATGATGTCGGAGTAAGTATTTAAATGATCTTTTAAATCCTTGATGTCGTTGACGTTAGTGTCCAGCCTTTTTTTAATCTCCTTATTACTCGACCTCATTTCAGATCTAAAAGAAATAATCAATTTCCTTAGATCTCCCTCCGTCTCAAACCCTTCCGATTCATTATCGCTATCACCGTGTTGTGATTGTGAAGGACTGTTTGTATTTGAACTAGCGCCAATAAGAGACTTACGTTTAACCTTCAAACAAGACTCGCAGCTCCAGGCCTTTTTGGAATCTTTGTGAATCTGGAAATCGGCCTTCGTGAAATTTACACATTCCAGATGAAAAACTTCACTACAAATAGCACAATTCATACGATACGAATTGTAAGGGAATCCCTTATCGCATTTACTACACTTAGGCATTATATGCAGATGAAATCCACCGGAAAAGGAACGAATTATAGAGAGTAAATCAAAACGCTGTTATCGATACGATCGCACGAGGACAACTGAAAAAGAGAGAGAGAGAGAGAGAGAGAGAGAGAGAGAGAGAGAGATAGAGAGAGAGAGAGAGAGAGAGAGAGAGAGAGAGAGAGAGAGAGAGAGAGAGAGAGAGAGAGAGAGAGAGAGAGAGAGAGAGAGAGAGAGAGAGAGAGAGAGAGAGAGAGAGAGAGAGAGAGAGAGAGAGAGAGAGAGAGAGAGAGAGAGAGAGAGAGAGAGAGAGAGAGAGAGAGAGAGAGAGAGAGAGAGAGAGAGAGAGAGAGAGAGAGAGAGAGAGAGAGAGAGAGAGAGAGAGAGAGAGAGAGAGAGAGAGAGAGAGAGAGAGAGAGAGAGAGAGAGAGAGAGAGAGAGAGAGAGAGAGAGAGAGAGAGAGAGAGAGAGAGAGAGAGAGAGAGAGAGAGAGAGAGAGAGAGAGAGAGAGAGAGAGAGAGAGAGAGAGAGAGAGAGAGAGAGAGAGAGAGAGAGAGAGAGAGAGAGAGAGAGAGAGAGAGAGAGAGAGAGAGAGAGAGAGAGAGAGAGAGAGAGAGAGAGAGAGAGAGAGAGAGAGAGAGAGAGAGAGAGAGAGAGAGAGAGAGAGAGAGAGAGAGAGAGAGAGAGAGAGAGAGAGAGAGAGAGAGAGAGAGAGAGAGAGAGAGAGAGAGAGAGAGAGAGAGAGAGAGAGAGAGAGAGAGAGAGAGAGAGAGAGAGAGAGAGAGAGAGAGAGAGAGAGAGAGAGAGAGAGAGAGAGAGAGAGAGAGAGAGAGAGAGAGAGAGAGAGAGAGAGAGAGAGAGAGAGAGAGAGAGAGAGAGAGAGAGAGAGAGAGAGAGAGAGAGAGAGAGAGAGAGAGAGAGAGAGAGAGAGAGAGAGAGAGAGAGAGAGAGAGAGAGAGAGAGAGAGAGAGAGAGAGAGAGAGAGAGAGAGAGAGAGAGAGAGAGAGAGAGAGAGAGAGAGAGAGAGAGAGAGAGAGAGAGAGAGAGAGAGAGAGAGAGAGAGAGAGAGAGAGAGAGAGAGAGAGAGAGAGAGAGAGAGAGAGAGAGAGAGAGAGAGAGAGAGAGAGAGAGGGTGTGACAGTATCCCGAGAGATACCACTTGTACTAATAGCATTTATGTACTATGTTCGGAGTAGATTGGTTTTCCGGTTCTCGGATCCCCATCTATCGCCAAACGCAGCATTTCAAGAACTTGACAATGACGCCCGGCGCGATACTGACGGACGCGCATTCTCTTGGATTCTGACGGGAACTGTCACAGCTGAAGCGAGCCTGAACGACGGTGGCGGGCTCTGGTCATGTCCCCACAAGTATTTTAAGGTGGGACGGCGAGGGAGCTTTGTTGGGCCCATTGTTGAGTGAAGTGGAACTTGGCGGATCTCTATGTAGTTAAGAGAGTCCAGTAGATAGATGTTTTCCAAAAGCTGGTTGCGTGTCCGGGCGCAAGGTGGTAGACGATTACGGGCCTCAGAACCCCATCCGAAGTGGTACCAACAATATCTGGATGAGGGAAGTGGGGAAGAGTAGGATCTGCCTCGGAACTGTTGTCTAGTGCAAGGTGAAGTAGCCATACATCTCTAAAATGATCAAGGAGGCGAGGTTTGAAGTTTTGGAGAAGCCGGAGGCGGGAAATAAGATGCCTATGGTTTGGCTGGTTGAGTGAGATAGGAAGGGATATCAGATATCACGCTACTGCAGAGATATCCTGCGTGGATGAAACATAATTATCAGAGGAAGTAGCGTTGACTAGAGTGTGTGACTGGTTGGCTAAAGGCAAAAGGTGTTCTACGGTAAGTGCCAATTTTGTGATGTCAGTCTCAGAGGATGAGACTAAAATGAGACAAATCGAGTCAGGAAGTACCCTTAGGAACATTTTACGTTGTAGAACAGATGGTGTGCCTGTAGGCAGGCGTCTACGCAGACTTCTAGCATAGGCAGAGGGAGTAGAGTCGTGTAGGGAAACCGTAGTTAGAAGTTTCATTAAATCGGAGCAATCTGTAGGTTCATAGGCCGGCACGTAGCTAGGAGCAGAGAGTTGTGATGGCTGATGTGCTAGCCCGATCAATATCTACGCCATTTTCAGCTGATTTATAGTCGAGTGCGAGAAAGGCTCTTCGAAACTTGGTTAGTTCTGTGGTGAGTCCCTCCGTGGAGCAGGCGAGCTCCAAAACGGGGGAAGCTTGATGGGAGTGGCTCTCTCCTCATTTGCCATACTGCATGTGCGTACAATCGTGCCTGAATGTGAGAAACAGACGGGGGTTCGGCTATGTTTTTGACTTATTAAATCACCAGGTGGTAATTGATCGGTCAATCCACAGTGGGAAGGCTCCAACAGGCCTTTGTGGGCGTATGATGGTCTCAGACCTGTCTCAACTGCCAAGGATGGGGCAGCTATCCCTCGGGGAAGGCGAGAAAAACTCGAACCACTCACTCTACCAATCGGAAGCGAAAAAATTGCCAAGTGTCTCGGCCAAAAACACTTTAAAAAATTCAGAACTGTGTTGGGAGGAGTTCAATCCAGAAATGAAAATTTTTCGGTCCAAAAAACTTAGCTGATGAGCTGAGAAAGGCCGCAGAAGATCGGGTAGGTTCAAGCGCTCCGTGGAAGTACGCTGGGAGGTCTGAGAAGGGCCTCCTTCCTGCTCGATGGAAAGGCGACGGGAGATAGCTCAGGTCCGAGTGCTGTGTGGAAGGTTGCCAGGAGGTCTGGGAAGTTAGGCTATTTGATGAAAAGGCCTGGTGAATGAGGCGAGGTGCGGGCGCTTTGGGGAAGATTGCCTGGGAGTCCAAAAAGGCAGGGCACTTGACGAATAGGCTGCGGGAACAAGGCGAGATTCGGGCACTTTGTAGTAGGCCTGCTGGGAGTCTGAGAAGGCAGGGCACTTGGTGAGTAGGCCACAGGAACACGGGGAGGTCCGGGTGCTTCGTAGTTGGCCAGCTGGGAGTACGAGAAGGCAGGGCATTTGACGAGTAGGCCGTGGGAAAAAGGCGAGGTCCAGGCACTTCGTAGTAGGCCTGCTGGGAGTCCGAGAAGGCAGGGCGCTTGACGAGGAGGCCAGAAGAGGTAGCTGCAAGACTGGGCGTTTGTGGTGAGGTGCCTTGTAGTTCGCAGAAGGCAGGGAAGTCCAACAAAAGGCCGCGGAGAGGGTTCTTGATCTGGGCGTTTCCTCTTGGTTTCCTGATGGTCTAATCTCTAATAGAAGGCAGGAAGCTCGATAGGAGGCCACAGTGAGAGCTGGTAGACCGCTGGTTCTCAAGAAGAGAGGCTTGAGATCTCGACGTGTCCCGCTTCAATTGAGGCGTCAATAAAGTTGATCAAATTTTCAAGTTTCAAGTTTATATATAGTCCAGATTATTTACGTTTATTGTCTTACAAATAATTTTATTATTTATTATTTACAACCTGGTGAAGAGGTAACCCCACAGATTTGGCTTGCACCAGTTCTTGAAAACTACTTAGCACTTAGATTTTCGACGATTCGCGAGAGAGCCTCATGAAACCATCAATTTTTCTATTAATGCGATTTTCGACGTTTCGTTTTTCGATATGAACCATGGATACTCTTCATATGTTTCAATGCAGGACTGACGTATCATAAAGCATTTAATTAAGCCACAGCCCAAATCCCTGTGTCCAATTCTTGATTCAATCAATTCATGGAATTCACGTTGTTTCATCCTGTTAGCAGGGTTCTACTGAGGATTTTTTCGCCTACACTGAGGACGAAACTGCCTACATTACTGAAGATGCAGACGTTCACGATTCAAATTTTGTAGAAGAAGACTTAGAAGAAAGAATGGAAGATGAAGAAGGCTCATTTACTGGTAAGACAACTCATCGGTAAGATTGGGTCATATTTATTCATGGAAATGAATTGACTGTTATGGCGTTAAAACCTATTTGATAAGCCTATATTGTTCTTGATGATGTGGTAATTCATTTCTGAGTTTAATATACCTACCTAATTTTTCTTCAAACTGTCTACGAGGTTTCCTTACACTTTCGCTTCACATGCGATCATCCATTTTGAGATCGATTCGATCTCGCTTCACAACGGGTAGTCCCGCCTAAGCGCGAGTAATGGATAGTTATTTTCCAGATTATGGATAGTTCTTCTCGTTTTTAAAAATAATTTGTTTGGCAATCACACTGACACTGGTTACTTTGACTGAAAGAACTTGAACAAATGAAAGAATGAACGTGAGCGAAGGAATGAACAGACCTTCCCTTTTCCTTATATATGTTCGGGTAGGGGTCTGGAAGGATCTTCTGCGTCGATGTCAGGTTGCTGCGTAGGGATCTACGTCGATAGCCCTCTTCTGCATAGGGTTATATAGGGATCTATGTCCATAACTCCTCCTCCTCTTGATCGAAGCGTCCTCGCGAGATTATCTGCATAAAAATATCGGTGGTGCTGTTGGTCTGTATCGCAGAGAAATTGCAGTTTCCATTTCCATTTCGTCTTGTGAAATTTGATGATGTTCTTGTGCCAGATTTTTACGATATTTATTTTTCTTAAATATAATAAATACAATATGTATCATTGATAAAATTAATAATATAGAAATAATTATAATAGGCATTACATAAATGTAAGGTATAGAAAATGAAACTACTGTTAATTCTTCGAGTGGTTCCATCTTTACATTTATTTCATGTAGCTTCTCAAACGGAATTTTCAAAGTTTTAGTCAAAGGTGCTTCATTTAATTGAAGCTGTAATGGTTTGCTTTCGAAGTAATGATACTGTTGAGAAGCATTCAATAGTCTCTCATTTGGCTCTAATTTTAATAGCGCCGTTAATTTCGGGCGTATTGTTATTGTTTAATTGTCTTATAGTAATATTCGAATTGTTATATAATGAGTATTGATCTATAATATCAATATATTTAAGGATTGGAGTAACATTATTAGTAAGAATATGATCAGTACAATGAGTAATTTCTTCGTTGACTATATCGATTTACAATGGGTTTGGTATTTACACAATAGTATTTATCAAGTATTAGAATACATTTGCCTTCACCATACAATTCTAAACCCTTAATTATTGAAGTGGGATATACTTCCAAAACCTTTTGGGTTTGCTTTTGATAAGATTGTTGCGATTGAAAAGGATATGTCAGTAGAAAATACGTTTCAGCTAATGGTACTCTTAAAGCCTAGTACGCACTGGGATTCTTTGTTCGGACTCTTTGTCACGGAGCTGCGTCTCGGACTCATTTTCTTGCATCCGGGACGCTCCGCGACATTGAGTCTTGCATCTCGTGTGTTGCGTTTTAGTATTTTTTTGAGTCCCATACGAAATGGGATTCTTTACACAATGTCGCGCAACATTGAGTCAGTGCGTACGTTAATATCGAACAAAGTGGGCCTCTCACCGGTGTATCTTCGTTGTTATCGCTTTGTAGTTATCGTTGTTATGCTTGTAGCTAAAAACTGGTAAAAATTCTTAATTTTTTTTAGCAAAATTTTAGTCAAAAGAACTTTATTAACAATAAACTAGACAAACAAGAAATTTGTGCTGAAAAAAGTAGGTACTTAAATTTCATTAATATTTGTCAAAAATGGATAAAAACAGCTAAAAAAAGCTAAAAATCAAAAATAGCTTCATTTTTTTTCGAAAAATTAGCTAAAACATCTTTTGAATTGCCGAAAATTATTTAGGACAAGTTTATTTGCCACAAAATCGGTAGTGAACATTTCTTCCTAGTTAAAATCCTAAATTTTCAAAACAATTTAACAAAATATACTAAGATAATTTACGAAAATCCGCTCATACGATCATGCTGCATGACTGGAACTTTTTACTAACTTATTAAGTCGTCTTATAAAATCGATTTGACATCAAATAGCTGGATTATCCAATTAACGCTGTTTCCAACGGTGGTCATATTTTTGATTTTACAGTGATCTCAAGTGGGGTTATGGTCGTTTGAAGGTAGAAAACATATCTTAAAAATGAAATTACTCAGAAAAACAAAGCATTAAAATAAATCTCTAACAAGTACTTTCGATCAGAAATGAGCTCTAGAATTTATTGACCCATGAAGCACCATTACACCCTTCTTAGTGGTTGGCGCAGATGGGCTATCTAATGCAGATATAATAAAACATATTGTAATAATGTTTTGCCTTCTTCTTCTAGTCTCCTAAACAGTTTGCTTCAGTTAAGGTCACACTCTCATCTCTACTCTAGACACTCTCGGAACCTCTTCCCCCCTTGTCTAAGATGTCCTGTAGGCTGCAGCAGCTTTGCGGTCCCTCCACAAAAGATGATAATGGCCTCACGATATGGAAAAAAACCGTTTAAAAAACAGTGTTAATGAAGGGTCCACGCATCCACCAACGGGGTGGCTTTTTTTTAGTAGCATTTTTTTTACTCTTTAGAGCTATGTAAAGTGCTACTGCAATCCCCGAAACCGCGACCTCGTTCGACATGGCTCAGGTTCAAACTAGATGCGTACACGATTTGCAGAGCGACAATGTCGCGGGGCAAAGAATCTGAGACATGAATCCGAGCGTCTGCAACATAGAGTCCGAACAATGAATCCCAGTGCGTACTAGGCTTAAGGGTAGCTGAACAAAATAATGACTTAAATCATTCATTAGTGAACAATGCGATTCGCCGGTATTCCATAAGATGTTTGGTGTTCATTCGAAATTAGAGTTACATTTGTTTTTAGCATGGAACATGCTTTAGCCTTGGACTAACTAGCGAAATACGTTACGCGGATGTGTCACGAAATTTTTGACATTTTATCTCTTACTTTGGCGCATAAACGAAAAAAAGCGTTAAAAAAAGCGTTGCGGTTGGTTTTCTGATGATTGCCGCTTACAACCGAGTCGTTGCGAACGGTACTTCGTCGTTTTTCATCCCACAAAATTCGTTGACCATTCGTTCGAAAGCTCTCGATTTATCCAACCATATCATGTTGACTACTGCAAAATGCGTGGCCAACAAGCTGAGTTATGAGCAGGGTTATATGAATAATTGTTTACACACAGGTGATCATTCTCAATAATTGATACTGTGAACATGATTGCAACCGCTTGTTAATTTCTGATGATTTCATTGAGCTGGTGTTTCGATGATTTGATTCATAGCAGGTGATCCGAATATTGCGAGAACGGTTTGATTTGTGAAGTGGTGGTTAAATAATTTTAATAGGTAATTTCTATACTTTACACTCTAGGAAGCTGTAATTTTGTATGTAGCCTCTTTAGGACATTTACTTGACGATGCCCAGCGTCCGGATCAGCTGAGTGGCTTTTAGAGCTTGCATACGAGTCTGCAACACATAAAATGTCCCAATGTGTTGCAGACTCGTATGCAAGCGTTTCTTTTGATTTTCAAGTACAACCAAGCCGTTGCTGGGGAAATGAAACTTCTTTAGTTTCCACAGGGCAAAAGTCGTTCTCCATTCGTTGGAAAGCTCTCGATTCATCACGCATTTCTTTCGTATTTGTTCTTCTATTCATGTCGTAGTTTTATATTTATTTAGGTATGTTATAAATGGATATAGTAAACAATGCCGCTTGTTTTGTTGTCACTTGGTTGAGAAGTTAATCTTGGTTATAGTAATTGTAAACGCGCACCATAACAGAAAATCACCTACCTAGGTACTCTGTTCTTATTTCGATTAGTAAAACATTTATGTCGGAGTTTTAAATTTATTTACTTATACGAATTAGCGGGAAGAAAGCATGTTCCATGTTTTAGCATTTTAGCCGAAGGCTCTAAACGGAAAGCAACCGGGGGCCCAGGGGGCCAAATTTGTCGAAGTGATGTTATTTCGTAAATAGAGATTACTATGCTGTTGTGGATAGTTTCAAATCTACACTAGTGAAGCATCGATATCGTTAATCTTATTGGCTATTAACATTAAATTCGCAAGAAGAAACACATTTTGTTCTTGTAATGTGATTTAACTATTTATTTCATTAGTAATGAGAGAGGTTATTGTATTCGTATTTTCCTGAATAGCTTGAACATCCTTATTAAATTCATTTATCAATTAATTGTTTATTTACTGACAACTGTTTTTCTACATTGTGTTCAAGATAATACGAATTTGATTCAACTTGATTAATAACTTCGTCATAATGCTGCATATCATCAGCATCCATAGTTCCTGCTATCCAAGAAAGAGCAGTGCCTATTCCACTTATAAGTCCTCTCCTATTAGTTAATTTTCTGTACATAGATATATGGTCTAATTAATTCTGGATATAATTTATATGTTTATTTGATATTTTCAATTGATTGGAATAAGTAGCGTTCTTTCGTGTTAATGTTGTTAATTTATCGAGTTGGTTTAATTCATCTTGCAGTGATTGAATATTTATTGAATACATGTACGTATAATATTTAGTTATACGGTATGAATTCTGTACTTTGATTGGTACAATTCCAGGAGCATCAAGTAGGTTGGTTAGCTTGTTGTATGCTGGGACCAGGTTGGGAAGGATCAGGAGATTGAGAATTATGGGGCTTCATTTTCACCTTGTCCCTTTTGTCTTTACCTGCGGACAAACATTGATTAATTATGTGCTTTTCAAATTTTCGTGGTCTGTTAATGAGAGAGTGATGTATTTTGATTTCTTTATTCCGCCGAATTATTTTGTTTTTTCTTTATTATAGAACGTTGGTTTTTACTTAGGTTTATTTTTTGCTCTTGCACTAGTTTTCACTCAAATTCTTCTTTCTGGGATTTCTATTCGTTTCCGATTTTCGTTTAATTTCTCAGTGCGATCTTGTCTTTCTTTTTCAGTTATTTGTTTGACAGCTTTAAGTATCAATGTACAAGTGTTGTCATCGAATTTTCCGTATCCAGAAGTAGGGGGATTTCTTTTTGGAAATTCGGTCTGAAGTTATAAGGCGCATTAAAAGGATCGTAATGGGGATAATTAGGACGGGGTTGCCTGAATTGGAATCGGTTTGGTACATTGAAAGGGACGGTAATTCTTTAGTATTTTTACTAATGAAATCCAGAATAAATTGACATTTGGTAAACAGTACTTTTCTAAATCCATCCAATGTGGTCGGGTTTTGTGTAATGCTAAAGTTAGACAACTGTGGGTCAAATTGACTGTATATATGATGTATAATTTCTTCTCTTGTTTGAGTCAATAATTCTCTTATTATTACAGCATCAAGTTCATTATATGATATCTGTTTTATACTCGTATAAGGTTTCTTAGCGTTTCCTTTCTATTTAGAAACTCAAATGGAGATTCATTTGGTAATATTTTAGAGTTGAATATTTCAGCTTTTAATGATTCGGTAGTCCTAGTATCAGTGAATCGGTCTTATAAAGCTGATTATAATTCTGGAATAGAATTGATTTCTCTGGATAAAATAAAGGACTCGGCTGCGTCTGTTAGCCTAGCTTTTACCTTATTTATTAATTTAATATGGTCAAGTGCATGCTGCGTGTTATTAGCAGCACATACAAGGTCGAACACGGCTTGAACACTTTTTGTAAAATTTAAAAGTTTTTCGGGATTACCATCATAGTTCGGAATGTGATCGTAATCTTCCTTTAAAACATTCGGTTGTGAAGCAAAGAAGTCTTTTCTTCAGGATGATGTATCACAAAGCGAAGTAGGCAACAACTTTCTTGAAGCAATTGTCCTTTTTAAAGAGCAAATAAAAGAATGAAAGTGAGTGAAGGAATGAACAGACCTTCCTTCTTCCTTATATATGTTCGGGTAGGGGTCTGGAAGGATCTTCTGCGTCGATGTCAGGTTGCTGGGTAGGGATCTACGTCGATAGCCCACTTCTGCATAAGGTTATATAGGGGTCTGTTTCCATAACTCGCAAAAACTTTGAAAAATTTAAAAGTTTTTCGGGATTACCATCATAGTTGGGAATGTGATCGTAATCTTCCTTTAAAACATTCGGTTGTGAAGCAAAGAAGTCTTTTCTTCAGGATGATGTATCACAAAGCGAAGTAGGCAACAACTTTCTTGAAGCAATTGTCCTTTTTAAAGAGCAAATAAAAGAATGAAAGTGAGTGAAGGAATGAACAGACCTTCCTTCTTCCTTATATATGTTCGGGTAGGGGTCTGGAAGGATCTTCTGCGTCGATGTCAGGTTGCTGGGTAGGGATCTACGTCGATAGCCCTCTTCTGCATAAGGTTATATAGGGATCTGTTTCCATAACTCGCAAAAACTTTGAAAAATCATACAAAGGGAACTATTTATTGTAGAATGGTTCCGTTGGTGTCTGTATTCTTAGAATTTCATCCGCTTTAATTTAAAAATATAAAACAAACATGAGAGTGTCGCTTGTGCTTTTAATCAACCCCAACCAACCATTCACAAACACCATGATATGTGAACCAATGCCGCATTCCGACACTTAAACGCTCACAGCTGTCAGGGGGTGTGATACATTGTATCGCAACGACCCTTTTTTGTTATTAAGTTTGGTTTTGGCTGCTACCAAAGTGAAGATGCGCTGTTTAAATAAATTTAAAACCACTTATTTTTCCGCATGCGCAGTTTGATTTGGCGGCAACAATAATGATCATGTACAGTCTACCTGACATAATCCTTGAAAATTTCATCAAAAAGGATTTGTGGACACCCAGACAGACAGACATTGAACCAACATTGACCAGGGAAATGTAATGTTAGTCAGAATTTTGATCTAGGAGGATAAATGCACACATTTTTTTATTGCAGGAATTTATTTGGATGGGATTTATAGGTAAATGGTGGAAGTTGTTCTTTTGTTCTCCTGATTTCTTTTTAAAGGCATAACAACCAATTTATTTATTAGGGTGCATCACTGATGGGGAAATCGGGCTGATGAGGAGTTTCCATTTTCCTAGACCAACTAAAGGAAACATAATGTTTAGGAAGAAATCCATATCTTCAGTTGAGGGGCAATCAAGCCCCCATCTTCAAGCCCCAGGCAGCGGACTTTTCTTCTTGAGCCTCGAATCCGCAGTGAAACCGCACGGATCACAGCCATCTGGGTCTTCACCCGCACCCACTGGGTCACTTGCGAAAGTGGTTTGGCCCATTTGTTGGCTAGGACAGTTGCTATCCTCTTCAGGAAGCAGTCGTATTCCTTGTGAAGGGAGCCCTCGCAGGACATCACCATTGGTGTAAACGACCCTCTCATATCTTCGGCTGCTCTGTCATATTTTCAGTGCTTTGCATTGGCAGCATTTTGGGAGACTGATGTCCATGTTTGAGAGCTGTAGGAGGGGGCGTCAGCATCAAATACGCGAGTATCCAAATACGCCGTCCTCTCTACATCCCACAAACCATGGATTTTCAAGTCTGCAACCAGTCGTGGGGTGCCATCCTCATTCTCTGCCATCACTGGTTCAATTCCTACAGAGTTGAATGCCAAGCTAGCCATCCTTGCGGCCTGGTCTCTGATCAGGTCGTGACCGTATTTGACCTGTCCCCCTCTTTTGCAGTTTATAGCGTGGCAAATGTCACAGGGGGGAGGGCATTGAGGAGTCTTTCTTGTCTGGCTGAGGCTGCCTTAATGAGAACTCGTTCATCTCTCTGTACTTCACTCGTACATCTATCCCCAATCTGAGAGCTTCTTCTAGGATTTGAGTTGCTCTTTCAGAGGCCCTGTAGTTGAGACTGGCGGTCTTTACTGGGTCTTCTATTGCCAGTCCCCCAAGCTTTACAGGTAATTCTAAAATCTCCGCCTCAGTTTGTGATTTATGTCTAAAATCTCCGCCTCAGTTTGAAAATCAATTATGGAGGGAATGAGAGTGTCTTTGATACAATCTCGAAGAGGTACATATTCGTCATCTCGGCCTCTGATCACCCTTTGAGCAAAGGCCCACTCCAATCCAGGTTTAATCACTAAGTAGCTCTTGCTGGCCTCTGGAAAATACCCACTTCGGGCCTTCATTCTGTAAAAGGGTGAGCCATTGTTTCAGATCGCTGAGCTTTCCAATGCAGGCAGAGTCGTCAGCATACCAGTTCTGCAGGTATCTTTCACTCTTCAGATGACGTATCAGTGAAAGAGTTCCGACTGCGTACATTAACATCCCTAGGGGATCTCCCTGCGTTGTTCCTTCTCGGCTCAAGATTGTCTCCGAACTTTGCCTAAAGACTGTCGTGGGGTACCCTCTGTAGGAATTGAACAAAAACCGTGCACATCTTGGCCAAAGGATCCGTGAGTTCCAAAGGGCCAATGGCCTGCTGAGTGAATTAAATGCGTTAGTGGCATCAATTAGGAGCATACCTTCTGTCTCATTTTCTTCAAACTTTCGTGTCATAGCATGTATGGCGCTCTCAACCCCAGATTGTTTGCTGTTTATATAGACCACCTAAACATTTTAACTTTCGTGACTTAGTGGATTGTCTCGACAAGCTCCTCAACAGTTTCTGTCGGTTCAACAGAATGGTTGCTATTATGGTTGATATTAATGTAAGCTATGATCGTAACGAGTAAAACATGTTTTACTTTACATGGTGTACTGGTGCAGTTGAGTGGAAATGGCCACGCTCTCTACTGATTAGAAAACGGTGAAGTCACACACTAGTTACCCAATCACATTGCCTTCCCCTTCTCTTGATTTTAAAATTCGATTTTATGTAATGAAAAAAATTTTCTTTGACAATATTTTATAATATATTTGTGAATCATAGGTGTTCTAGATGACAGTTAAAAAAGCTGCATGCCAAATTTAAGATGGATGCAAGTTTCTCATTTTAATTTGCCTCCCGAAAGTGAAAACAATGCTTCCACTACCTTGGTAGATTATGAAGCAATTATTACCACATATAACATCGAACATTACACTTCACGCCATGCCAGGGGGGGACTACGAACGTGAAACACACTATTTGAAATGTTTTAAGTGATCTCGAATAGTCCATAGCGGAAAATAGTGAATCATGTGTCAGATCATAGTCAAGTCAAACGTCAAAATCGCTCAATTAGGAAATGAGAAATCGTCTGCGCATGCGCAGAGTAAGTATTGATTTGAGAACAATGAAACTGAAAGGGAACCATATTCACCCTAACCTGAAAATTCCCTGAAAATACCATCAAAATCTGATAAAGACTGTGGAAATTAGGCAGTTACAAGGATTCGTGCACACGACAGACACAGAATGAAAGTTGTTCAGTGTGGTCTAAAATGTGAGCGGGCATTATAATTTGGGGGACAAAAATTATTTCATCTCACGAAAGTATGCTTCTGCTATCTATAGATAGACTTGGAAGAAAAATGAGTGCTTTCCGACCGCCTTAGTCGGAAAATGTAACCAGACTGATATCTCCAGTGGGGTGTTGCTGAAATTCCCGGGCGTTTCAAGTACCAGGTAGGTAAGCGTCCTTTCCATTTATTTACACAGGTGGGAATTAGTTTTAAAATGACGTGCGTTGGAAAACGGCGTTCAGAACGTGGCGTTGGTTCATGTACCATGGTTCAGCAGTACTCTTTAGTCTACATCAATCAAGCCTTCTCAATAGAAGCCAACCAGCAGGCTGTATGAAATATCCACTCAGTCTCTGCACTAAGTCGCCTGGATTCATTCCCTTTAATATTTATTTTTTTAATTGAAATTCATTTTTACAAACATCTCTACAAAAATTCAAATAAGGTTGACATATATATATATATATATATATATATATATATATATATATATATATATATATATATATATATATATATATATATATATATATATATATATAAATATTCAATCCCCCCTACCCCGATTTTCTCGCAGATAAATGATGATTTTTGTTCATGAGCTAAGTTCTAATGGATCAGGGGTAATTTTCACTTGTTACAAGTAGTTCAATCAGCAATATGTGTTAGAGTTTATTATAACAACAACTAATTGAAAATTTATTTTTGCAGGAATGTTTGTAGCAGCTGAGCATGTTTTCTATTCACTCAAGGCTACAATGCTGTTACGTATTGGTTCTTCCTCCACTGAAGTGTTGAAACTATTGACACATGTTGTCCATAAAGATGATATGACTCCTAGCGATAAAGCTGCTCTTCTGTTCTTCAAAGCATTCACTATTAGACATTGGTTTCAAGGTGATTTACGATGCTTCAGCACAGCTATGATGATACTAAATGCTGCAATCCGTTTGGATCCCGACAATATTAGGTATCTGCTTTGTTACATTCGCTATTCAGGTTGCAAAAGGCGTTTGCTATGGGGACAACGCCTTGATAGGTCAGAATTAGAATCCCTTATTGATGTCATTGATTCCGTTCTAATGCGAGAACTTGGGCCCAGGATGAGAAAGAAATATCAATTCCAAAAATTGCAAGCCCTGGATGATATGTGGAGAAGTTCTAATCAAATGACAGCACAGGAGTCTAGAATGATCGACCGTTCTATTGATGAGCTGAATGAAATTATTTTGAGTACAGCTGATGATAGTAAAACTCTATCTTTCTGTTCCAAAATATTATCAAAAAAGGATAGCTCTCGAGCTATTACGTTGATTGAAAAGGCTTTGAAACTTACTCCTGATTGCTCTTATGTTAATGCTAGAGCATGCCTTGTATACAAAAAAGCGGGTAACCTTGCTAAGGCTTTAGAATTTGCTGAAAAGGCTGCTACCATATCTATAGGTTCTTGTTGGCAAGTTTTTGATTTGAAAATAGCTTTACGAGAAGAATTTGATTATGAACAGTTTTTTTGTAATGTCTTAGAGAAATATCCACTTGATAGAGACACCAAGGTCACGCACAGAAAAGCTGCTTTATTCTTTATGATTCAAGGCGAGTTCTATCGCGCACTTGTACACTGTAAAGCTATATTGGACAAATATGGTCCTGATGATGATGTGTATAGTGAAACGTATTATTCGTTCAACAATAAGTATGTTCTCCTTGCTGAAGCAGCGTATAATGTAGTTTCATACGTATTGAACCCGGCATGCACAATTTACGACACTGAAAGAGCAAGTTTACTAGATTTGTGTAACACAATAAAGGATGCAATAGAGGATAAGTTTGATTTTGGCGATTTCAAACATGCCAGGCGTTTTAATTCAGAAAAATACATCGAATGGTTGCAGGGCAAGCAACCCTGTAAGTCGAGGCAAGCTGAAGGCAGATTGCTGAGGTCCCACAATAATGATTCCACGAGTAGCCAGTCATCAAATTGCCAGCGTCGTCTCGAAAATAATTGGCGTGTTGACAACAACAGAACTGCCAGCAGCGACAATCCACAAGGACTGGCACGATCGTCTGATAACAGTGGCAGAAGTGGTTTTAGTAGAGCCGAAAACATGGCAAAATACTTTGGAATCTCTGCTAAGACTGAAGTTACCAGAACCACTCAGCCGCAATCAGCAGACTCAGCTTACAATTGGAGTAATTACAATCAACAGTTTAGAGGCAGACCTAAAAATTCCTCCGTCAGTAATAGTAACTGGAGGGATCGTGACAACCACAAATGATCTATAATCATCAGTTGAGATTGAACGTATTGCCTGTTAGAAACTTGATATTTCAGAATGTATTGCTAATATTGAATACAGTACTTTGTTGGCAATATTCAGCCCAAACTTGGAGAATTCTGTTTTTGTTACTGAACTATAAGAATAAGAAGAGTAATATTTTTATTTCAGTGTTCTTTTTTATTACTATGTATGACTAGTTACTATGCTTAGTAATAATTGTTATATATATTTATATATCTGTAGATTTACTCCTTTCCACGGAGTGATTGTCGATATGCTCTTCCTCAGCCACTCGACAGTACAATTGTCCATGCATTGCATTACATGAGCCCCTGCCTCTCTGGTACAAATGGAAGCAATGTTACATCCTCATCCACTTATGACAAATATACAGTTATTAACGTGTGCTATTATGATCTCATTATATCGTAAACCTCAGAAATACTCCCACTGATCGAAAAATTTGCAGAAACGCTCCCTAAGAAAAAGTGAAATATGACTCCAGGGTTAACAAAGGTTCCTTTACAAAAAATGTATAAATGTTCCCTGGTATTAGGTATTATTTAATTTAATTCATAGGTACCTACGTCAAAAACTTTACACATTATTACTACAATATCCTATGTTGAAAGTCAACGATCGTCAATATATTATTGGTAGGTATTTTAAGTTAACCGTAATTTCCATGAAATCCGACGAATATATTAGTAGGACTCCTTGATCGATGGAGGAACTGTCCGATGCTCCCTAATTAGGTGTTCAACCCATTTAAGTTTTTTCTGAGCGGAAGGCGTTGGTTGGTCAACCATGGGAAAAATGAACGGCAGAATTACTAAAAGTGAATTGAGGAATTGGAAAACAGAAAACTGAATTTAATTGCAGAAAAAATGGGTCTCAGGTGGGAATCGAACCCACATCCTTTGGTTTTCTATACCAACTTGTAACGGCCCAAAAATATTAGATACCTAGACAGGAGTTCGAACTCGCGTCGTTACAACTACGGGAATTTTCCCGTAATTGTAAAACTCCAACGATCTGTGCTATGAGGCCAGGGTGATCAAACCTCTTCGACTGTGAGAATTATTTTCCTGGAGCGTAACAAACGCCTTCTCCATCTAGGCCACAAGGACCACTGGATGGCGAGAGCTTGGATCTGAGCCTACACCCCTGAGAACCATTACTATGCATTTTTGAAATGAATTTAACTTTAAATCACCTGTATCCTTTAGATTAGTCACCGCTAACAAAACGGCCCGAAGAATTGATTCTTAATTTATTTAGTGGCCGAATGGGTCCAGCTGGGGGTTTATTTAGAAATAGGAAAACAGGAAACTGAATTTAAATGCAGAAAAAATGGGTCCCAGGTGGGAATCAAACCCACATCCTTTGGTTTTCCGTACCAACGCCCTTATGGTTCTCAGAAGGGTTTGCTCAGATCCAAGCTCTCCATCCAGTGGTCCTTGTGGCCTAGATTGAGAAGGTATTGGTACGGAAAACCAAAGGATGTGGACTCGATTCACACCTGGGACCCATTTTTTCTGCATTTAATTCAGTTTCTTGTTTTCCTGTTTCTAAATAAACCCCCTGCCGGATACGGTGACTAAATAAATTAAGGAATAAAAGTGAATTGGACGGTACTGAGTTCCAACTATTTGTACATATTTTGTTGGTTTCCCTCGTCACAAGCAGCTGGCAATAAACGCGTGGAATTGAGTTTGGAAGAAGAAGATAACAGACTGATAAGCATCATAGGACAAGAATCTTTTTATTTAATCGACGGGAACCTTCCTAGAGAAATGTTTCTGCTATTGTTCTATAACATAGATAATGCTAGATATTTCAGTAAGACACACCTAAAATATAGAATTGTCATTTACATACCTTTTGGAGGAGCCCCTGATAACTAGCAAGTCCAGTACAGGGGGCGAGCGCTTTCAATGTAAGTACATCATCAGGCTGTTGAAACAGTGCTGGAGTCAATCAGTCTTTTGCTTAATATAGAGGAGTCAGTGTAGTGGGAAGGGGGTGGTGAGGAGGGGAAGTGACAATAAGCACCATATTCACACCACTTGGCATATTAATGAAA
Source organism: Adelphocoris suturalis (assembly GCA_030762985.1). Classification (NCBI taxonomy): domain Eukaryota; kingdom Metazoa; phylum Arthropoda; class Insecta; order Hemiptera; family Miridae; genus Adelphocoris; species Adelphocoris suturalis. The sequence goes on from CM061044.1 coordinate 60,279,975, forward strand.
AAAACGCAAAGCACCCACAGATGAACACGTTGACGACCGCATAGCCAAACGACTAGGAACTCATCTTTATCTCTAGCTCCATCTCTATTATTTATAAGAATGAAACTAATGATCTCTATGTTTTATAAGAATGAAACTACGTGAGGAAGCTATACTGCCCACTCAACCTGGCAGACGTTTTTTTCTATTGGAAATTACTTTCAAACAAATTAAATCGTATAAAACTGTCGAGTGGTACTTGTAGAATGATTGGAAACGGTAGATCACTAAGGGTAGGTTTAACGTGTGTAGGGTATGTTGCTCGCTTCACTCGCTTGGTGTGGGATGTATAGATGCGATGGAATATAATGGGATACCATCGAAACCTACAGCCCATGTTACAATATGTGAGGATGTTATACTGCCCACCCAACTTGGCAGACGTTTTTTTCTGTTAAAAATGACTATCAAACGCGGCACCTTATGTGGAACCACGAGAAATATAGTTTTAAGAACATTTCAGTACTAACAGAAGAGTCAGATGTTGAATGTTTTTACGTAGTTTTCCAGTTCTATTTTTTAAATATAGGCCATTATTTTATGTGCGTAGAAGAGCAAACGTTTCAATGTGAGAAAGTGGTGCTGCCCACCCAACTTGTCAGACGTTTTTTTCTGTTGGAAATCCATTGACTATCTTACGCGGAACCTTATGTGGAACCACGAAAAGTTTAGTTATGTGAACATTTCAGTGGTAACAGAAATGTCGGATGTTAAATTTCCGTACGTATTTGTTTTCCCCGTCATTTGGGTGGGTTACCCACCGTGGGTTTGTTCCTTCTCGAGCTGTTTACATTAGCAGTTCCAGTTTTATCGAGGATACTCGTATATTTACTGTTCCTATTTTCACATGAAATTATGGAAATCAATATTGGTAGGTATTTATCTCAATGTTTTATATTTATTTAAATCTAGAAAGGCCATTTATCTGCGTAGAAAGAAGGGCTACAAAATAAAGAGTATGTGGAACTAATAAAACTTCAACTAATTCTATTCGTCCATGTTAAAATATGTGAGGACGCTATACTGCCCATCCAATATTACTAACAGAACTGTATGATGTTAAATTTTTGTTCATCTACCAATTCTATACGTCCTTGTTACAATATGTGAGAAAGTTATAATGCCCACCCAACTTGGTAGACTTTTTATTTTGTTGGAAATTACTTACAAACGAATTAAATCTTATAAAACTACTAGCTGCTCGGGCTCGCTTCGCTCGCCTCCGCGTCCAGCTGGGGGGACAAGCCCCTCCGAACCCCCTCGCTTCGCTCGCAAGGTATTCCTGTATACATGCGATGGTCTTTTACCCCCCCATTCAAATGTATTACAATTGAAACATGTTAGGGATGTTGCTCGCCTCGCTCGCTCGGTATGGCTGTATATGTGTATGGAAACCCTTGTTAAAATCCGATGTATGTAGGGAATGTTGCTCCCTTCACTCGCTCGGTATGGCTGTATATGTGTCGGAAAAAACCCGTCTGTTATTATGTAGAAATGTCTTTCAAACGGAAAGGTTCCTTCCTTCAAGAGTTTCCACTTCAGGTAAAAAGGGCCTGCTCGCAGATTCTTGATACGGGCACAATTAACTTCTTATTTCAATCGCTTCGCCTCCCTTCCCCTCGAATTTCGTCCAACTTCCCGTCACTTTTTTCTATATTCGATTTCGGATTTAGATTCGGCGGAATCAAAACTGTATTTCGCCCGCAAACACTATCCCAAAAAACGTCTCTTCATGGGGTCACTTTTAAAGAAAAAACGAAGTTTTTCGTTGGAATTTTCGAGAAAACGGGTCATTTCCTGATACTTTTTTCGCGATCCGATCGCGCCGTCGTCTTCCTCGTACAAGAACCAATGAAACCGGTATTTTCCGGAATTTTCGACGACCGCTTAGAGGGGTAGGAGAAGCGGGTAAGTCGAAAAGATGGTTGAGTGGGATTAGCCCCCCCCCCCCCCCCATTCAGCTTACAGCTTTTTAAAGTAGTTTCCAACAGAAAAAAACGTCAGCCAAGTTGGGTGGGCAGTATAACTTCCTCACATATTGTAACATGGACGTATAGAATTAGTAGAAGAACAAAAATTTAACATCAGACAGTTCTGTTAGTAATGTTGAAACGTTTGCTCTTCTACGCATGTAAAATAATGGCCTACCTTTAGAAAAATAGAACTGGAAAACAAATACGTCAAAACTTCTAGGTACCCATTCTAGGTCATCCCATCGATTTTCTTCCAAGTTTTTCGAATTGAAAAACTTGTCATCACCAGATCCCCTCCAAACTCGGTTACTGATTATTCTGTTTTCGGCCGAGTCACTTAGCAATTTTCGCTTCCGATTGGTAGAGTGAGTGGCTCGAGTTTTCTCGCCTTTAACGTGGGATAGCTGACCCATCCTTGGCAGTTAAGACAGGTCTACGACCATCCTACGCCCACTAAGGCCTGTTCGAGCCTTCCCGCTGTGGATTGACTGAATAATTACTCATTGGTAATTTGCCGAGTCGAAACCATAGCCCATACCCCGTCTGGGGTATAACATGATTGTCCCCACACGCAGAATGGCAAACGAGGAGATATCCACTCCAGTCAAGCTTCCTCCTTTTGATTCAGCCAACATCTGTATGGCTAAAACTCGAACTCGCCTGCACCACTGAAGGACTTACGACGGAAGCAGCCAAGTTTCGACGAGCTTTCCACGCATTGGACTCAAAATCAGTGGAAATCGGGATAGATATCGACCCGCTAGCACTTCACCCTAACTCTCTGCTCCTGGCTATGTGCGGCCTATGAACCTGCAGATGGCTCTGACCTAGTAAAACTTCTCTCTACAGTTTCACTAGATGACTCTACTCCCTCTGCCTAGGCTAGAACTCTGCGAGACGCCTACCGCCAGGAACACCTTCCATTTCACTTCGCCAGATGTTTCTAAGTGTACTCCCTGACTCTGTTTGTCTCCTAGTAGGCTCATCCTCGGGGGCTAACATCACCGAACTGGCACAAACTGCGGAACGTCTACTGCCCCTAGCCAAGCAGTCAGCTACACTGGTCAACACTACTTCTTCTGAAAATGATGCTTCAAGGATGCAGGATATCTCCGCAATAACACGACCTTCTTACTCTTCACCGTCAGCCAAACCACAGGCATCTAATTTCACGCCTCCGGCTTCTCCAAGATTTCTAACTTCGCCTCCTTAACAATTTTTGAGACGCATGGGCCACTCTACCTCGCTCAAGACAACGGTTAAGATGCAGATCATACTCTGCCCCACCTCCCTCACCCGGATACAGTTGGTATCACCTCCAATGGGGTTCTGATGCCCATAATTGTCTACCACCTGCGCCTGGACACGTAACCAGCTTTCTGAAAACATCTCTGCGCGGTCAGATCGACGGTAAAGCCCGTGCCTGATCACAAATTTTGTCACCCAACATCCGAACTCTGCTGTATCACTCCCGTTGGGCTTCCTTGCCACGAAATTGCTGCTCACCCTTCGCCTGGCATAACAACCCTCATCTTTTGAGGATTCAACTTCTCTAACCCACCTTTCAGACGTCCTCAGGCGACACTTCGTCCTCCTCTTCGCTTCAAGACCTCCAGGACCCTCAAATACGAGACTCACTTTGTACTCCCGCCTTCCAGATGTCCTCAGTCGACTCTCCGTCCATCTCTTCACTTCAAGAGCTCCAGGACCTTTGACTACGAAACACCATACGGCCTTTACCGTCTCCCGGACTCTCTAATCTACAAAGAGCTCCGGCACCTTCTATCACGCTGAACAATAGGCGTATTACCGCCTTCCAGACGTCCTCGGTTGACTCCCCGTCCTACTCTTCGCTTCAAGAGCTTCAGGACTTTCAACTACCACACACTGGACTCTCTAATCTACATAGAGCTCCGGCATACTCTATCATGCTCCACCATAGGCGCAACAAAGCTCAACCGGCTGTCTCACCTACCACTAACTGTGAGCACGTGACCAGCCAGAGCCCGCCGCTACCGATCAGGCTTCCTTCAGCCTACGGCAACAGACACTATCATCATAACAACCTCACACACATGAAACGTCATCACAACAACCTCAACTCACGAGAACACACCACTTCTCTACTCAACACGCCGATACGACCCGTACCAATTGTAAACCGGGTATTGCGTACAATACGTCAATATTGTAAAACGGTAAGCAGGAATTACACCAGATTTTTTCGCACTCATGTAATTCGCGGCTACAAAAAATCTTATAAAGTGGGGAGGGGCCTAGTATACACCCGGACCCGTGGATACATGTCACTCTTATTTGGCCTGGGGGATATCCCCCCCTCACCAGGCCAGCACCTATAAAAGAGCCAAGAGGGCCGCTCAAATATACCATTCTCAACCAAGACTTCTTGGAATTATTATTTCTGATATCCTGCATCCTACACGAAACCTCATTACAGTTAACAAAAAAAAGGTCGATAAATAAGGAAAGACGAAAGAGTATAGGTTCAGAGGCTGCTCTACTGATAGTGCGCCTCCATACCTCGTAATTGTTTCCGAGGAGTTCCAAAGGAGTTCCGTCTAAATAACCGCACCGTGAGTTGATTAGGAAATAAATTAGCTTCAGAGGTTCCGAATCTGATCTGAGTCCCACCATACTTTGTAACTGTATTCTAGATCTCCAAAAAGGAGCAACATTTCAGGTTTTAGTATCATAAGCCGATTAAAAACAATTTAGGCTCAGAGGCCCCACAGCTCATCAGTGTACACTGATATTCAATTCTTGATATTAAACAGCAGTTCCATTTCCAATTGCAGATCCGTAGATTGACATCAATATGCCTGCGTGGATATGGGTACCTGCAGAGGGGAAATTAATGCAATTAATTAATACATCTACATTTTACCAGTCCCCCTGTTCTCAGTATAACGATATTTATGTTATGTAGGTTTTAATAATCACTCAGTATAACGATATTTATGTTATGTAGGTTTTAATAATCACGAAAAATCCATGGCCGAATATAGTCAATCAAGATGTAGATAACCTAAAACTTCGAAATCTATCATTTAGGAAACGGGGGAAAATGATGCTTGAAGTAATTTACGTTAGCGCATACGCAGAAAGGAAAGGAGTAAATGATTTGAGAAAAATGAAATTGGTAGAGGACAACCTGAAAATTTCATCTAAATCGGATGAAAACTTTTGAAATTAAGCTCATAAAAAGGAATACAGATTCGTGTATGTGCAGTAGCTGCTTATGATAGGATTATGTTGAAATCGCTAGAGAATGCTCAAATTAATCTCTTCCACCTATCCTCCAATTTTGAGCGAGATCGGACAACGGGGGCGTGAGAAAATGAAACTTGATGGAATTTACGTTTGCGCATGCGCTGAGTCAAGTATTGATTTGGGATCAACGAAACTGATAGAGGACCCGCACATCCTGACACCCTAACCCGTACATTCCATGAACATGTCATAATAATCGGTTGAATTTTGTGGAAATTAAGCTCGTTACAAGGATTTGAGGATTCACACCAGACACAGACATACACACATAGAACCACACACCGAAAGACACGGAAAGAAAGTTTTTCAGACGTTTTTTACGTTTTAAAACGTAAAATGCGAGAGGAAATTTTACCACTGTAAAAAGAAAGCTCTAATTTAAAAGCGAAAACAATGCTTCCGCCACCTATAGGTAGACTTGGGAGCAATTTAAGAAATGCAATTAAGCATCTAGGTACCAATGATCCACTAGTAAGTACTTCCGCACGGTCAATAGTTTTTAACTCGATTTCGCAAAGTTAGAATAAATCCATTGGAACAATATCACCTGATATATCCATTATTTGCATTATATCGGCTCATGATATTTATAAGGCAATTTTATGTATCCCAGTATCACTATCTAGCGATCATTGATGGAATTTATAACTTTATCGTATATTCAATAGATCTGCTAGCAGCGTTTGATTTCTGTATCTTCTCTCGCTTAGAAATTCGAAGGTTTTTTTTTTCGATGTTCAAGCCCTTAGGGAGAGCGAACCGTTTGACGTACAGCATTGCGGATGGTTTTAATCGATTCTTTGGGATTAAATTTATCATTGACAAGCAAAAAATTATTAATGTTACCTAGAAAGTTTTCGAGACCTCGATTTTTTAATGTTTAGCCCTTTCATAAAACCCTTTAGATTTGATGAAAATTGATGCCGAGCTTCTAGGACCATTTAGACCCCAAATGTGATTTTAAACACAAGTTTCATATAGTTTGGTCTTTGGTCTATTATAGAAAAGCCGCGGACAGAGGACGGACGGATTTTTGGTTTATTATTTCCAATAATAAGCCTATGTGATCGTATAGCAAAAAATGTGCATAACCCCCCCTCAAACTTTGTTACTTTACGTTTCAAGGTGCGTAGAAGAATCCAAATTTGAAAATTCCGTCCGCCGTTTGCCGTCCGGGCCATAAAAGGCCTAAGAATTTACTTAAAAAACCCGTTCTTTCGCACATAGACTCCATTTGGGGTCTAGTTGGTCCTAACGTTTAACCATCCCGATTGCTTTACTCGCATAGATGCTATGGGCCAGAAACGGGCGAAAAAGTGTCTTTTTCGAGGCTTTGAGTGTTAGACTTACGCACGCCTGGCACGCTTGGCAGGGGGTCACGGTGGATGGTGAGGGGGGTGAGCGGGGGGTGGAGTGAGATGAGCCGCCGCAGCACCTTGTGGCGGCTGGGGTGACCAGGGGCGTAGCAGAGGGGTGTAGGAGAATGGATATTTATTACTTTTATGTGTTATACCCATGTAATACGCCGCGCCAACCTGAGGAGGGTACGGGATTAGTGAGAGGAGGCGCCGCAGCACCTTGTGGCGGCTGGGGTGACCAGGGGCGTAGCAGAGGGGTGTAGGAGAATGGATATTTATTACTTTTATGTGTTATACCCATGTAATACGCCGCGCCAACCTGAGGAGGGTACGGCATTAGTGAGAGGAGGCGCCGCAGCACCTTGTGGCGGCTGGGGTGACCAGGGGCGTAGCAGAGGGGTGTAGGAGAATGGATATTTATTACTTTTATGTGTTATACCCATGTAATACGCCGCGCCAACCTGAGGAGGGTACGGCATTAGGGGCATAGTGGAGTAGCAGAAAGGCGTCCGGGGCGTATCGGAATGGATATAATATATATTTTATATTATATTTTATTACTTTTACCCCATATAACATTTAACCTACCTTGAACACACTAGTATATTTAGTTTATTATATCATACTTTAGTATCTTACAAAAATAATTGATCCAGCCCATCTAAAATCCTTCGTTCTTCTTCTTCCCAAAATCTTCTCAGATAGTTCGAAGCAAATCGTTTTTAAATTAAAATTGCATTACATGGGCAGGTTGGAGTCTGAACCCTCTGGATAATTTGCCATAGGTAAGTGGGGTGTCGTCACCCAAGTAATTTCGGACGCAGAATCGACTGGGATATGTCCCAGATGCTTTTGGAATCCAGTGTACCTACGGTTTTTAGTTTGATTCCTATAGAAATTAGGTCCGTGGATTGAATGAGACCACTCGGGTGGCTGTACGCTCATCCATTTGCTCCCCATCGGGAGCGCAGCCTGTAACGCGAGAACAGAGGTGGATACTAGTAAAGAGACTGGCGAAAGCCCCAGAGCATGCTGGTTACTATAGCTGGCTATCTGATTCAGAAATAATAAACCATTATGTAGTAATTTGCAGCGTTTTTTTAGTTCGATTTTTAGACTCTACGCATCTTGAAACATGAACTTACAAATTTTCAGGGTGTGTTAAACATTTTGTTTTCTTGGTCGATTACAAAGGTTCATTATTAAAAATAATGAGCCAAAATTGTTCAGGAAGGTCTATAGCGTGAAATTTGAGATGAAATTTTTATTTTTCGGAAGGCTAAATGTTCAGTTCTCAAAAGTGACGAAGCTTTCACTACTTTTGGTAAACGCTGAAGCATGATAAGGATAGCCTTTATCCTACAGATAACATTATTATTTTTCCAACTTCTTACTAGGAACCATCCCCTTTACTCGATCTGCGGCAGTCGATAATAAAACAGTGAAATATTGCCATTTGAATGTTGATAAACCTAGTGCATTCTGACGTGAACCTAAAGAACGTGGTAAACACGCTCAATTTGCAACATTCTTTCTCATTGGGTGCGAAAAATGGGGAAAGGTTTATCAGATGTTATTATTTTTAAAAAATCTGATTTTCAAAATTTCTGGCACTGGAGGACATTCTAATCTATGTACCCACCTTATTTAGCTCGTTGGACCATAAAATACGAATTGACTTGGTACTTTTGGAGTAGGTACCTATATATAAATTAAAAGGGACGGTTCTCCACCATCGGTCACACGGAAACTAATACTTATTGGATCGTGAATTTGATTGCCGATTAGTTGAGGGACTTTCATTAACTCCCAGTAACATATATCTGTTAGAAAATCACTCGTTTTCGCTAATTCCGTGAGTATTTTGAGATTAATGATACGCAAACCGTTGTTTTTCAGACCATTGATGTAAGCTCCTGTCAGATGCACGCTTTCTATTCTCCACCTGAAGAGACTATTCTCCATCCCCATGCATTAGCTATGCTAAACAATACAATGAAGAGGGAAATGCTGTACTATTCCTGTACGAAACTACGAGTACCTATTAATTTAGCTTCTCAGTGAATTGTTGATTTCCTTTTTTCTGAAATGCAGACTCTAGGTAGTAGGGAGAACCCCAGATTCCTCCTACCTACCGAATTGTCTTGTAAATTCAATACTGCTGACTATAACTAAATTCAATTCGTTAATTAAAAAATGATGAATCACTCTCATCGATGGATTTTGCTGTGAACGCAAAACTCCAAGAATTATCAGTGAGTTGTCTTCTCTTATTGGAAGTAAATCTAAAAGAGAGAATTGAATCACTTGAAAAAATTATGCAATTTTTGAACGTAGTAACGACATTCCACAGCAATCTTGGGGAATTCGAGGCCAATTATCTACCCCATGTTTACGTCAATGTCCATATGTATATTTCAATATGCAAAAACTGACAAGATAGCTATGAACGTGTAATTGAAGACGCCTAATAACATAATATATTTCGGAAAACTTGATAATTAATGTGTATTTAAGGGAGACGCTGAAGTAGCGCATCAATATACCGGAAGCTAAATTGAATGACTGTTATTTGTAAATATATATATATATATATATATATATATATATATGTGTGTGTGTGTGTGTGTGTGTGTGTGTGTGTGTGTGTGTGTGTGTGTCCCGAATTTGAGTGTAAACAACCGCGTAATAAGTGATAAATTGACAAACTTTCGGTTGACAGTGGTGCAGTAGTGCTTCCTTGATCAGCGTGAACTTACACAATCTTAACGGATACGTTTGTGAGTAAAAATTCTGTGTTTTATGTGCTACCTGCAACTTGCAGGTTAACTAACCAGGAAGCGATCGAATGTCAGTGTACGGGGACCTTTTAAAAGATCTGCCGCAACACAACTCGAAAACTTGATGTGACTAACCCGTTACAAGGTTCTTTTGTCATTGGGACTTGGTCAGATTGAATTTAAATAAATTCTCCTGGATCCTTGTATTGTGACTAACGTTATCATCGCTTATCACCGATTGAAGGACCCCGGCATCTATTGGGAATTCAGAAAAGCTATGGGAAGCGTAGCGACGTAAACCATCAAAGCATTCTTGTGTCGCAGGCGTGGTATCGTATGACTTGAAGGCGCAATCTGTACATGTACAGGCGCGACGTCTCAACAACGCTGCCGAGAAGTACCTCAGCCAACTCTTAACTGTCTCAGCTATCCATGGGAATCATGATTGATTATGAAGTGCTCCGAATGTAAAAAACTTCTCCCACCAGACGGAAATCACGCGAACTGCTCATACCAAGAAGATTGTAAATTACATTTCGATTGCGCGGGGGTTGCCCAGAAAACTTGGAAACAGTGGTCTGAGGAACAGAGGAAGAAGTGGATTTGTAAGCAACACAGAACGTCCAAGAAAACTAGTATTCCAAGTCAACCTGTCGAACACAAAGTGCTACACTATACAAATTCCCCTCCAGTTCACAAAACGCTGCAGGCCAGTGCTATGGAGATAGCCGACCTAAAAAAGTTTATAGCGGAACAACTGAAAGAAGTAAAAGCCGAAATAAGGGATGTAAAGGCTGAGGTGATTTCGACAAAAGCAGAAATCGAATCGTTGAAGCAGGAAAATCAAGAACTAAGGCGAGAATATAAGAAAACCGAATCGGAAATCGAATCACTAAAGTTAGTAAATGAAGAACTAAAGGTTGAAAACAGAAATCGTAATCTTGAAATCAAAAAACTGAACGCTCACCTAAGAAATAAAAATCTTATAATAAACGGAATTCCTAAATTTGAAGAGGAGTCTTTGGAGAACTTGATCACCACCCTTGCAGATTCACTTGGCGTGCCAATCAGAAAGGATATCCACGTCGACGAAATATACCGCTTACCCACCAGAAGCACTAACAACCCAGAACCGATATTAGTTAAACTTACATCAAAGGAGAGACCAGCTACTAGTGGCAGCACGAAAGACTAAACCAACTCTTGGAACCATAGGAGCCGAATCCAGAGAAAGCGGCAATACAAACCAACAAATATATTTGAACGAACACCTGAGCCCGAAAACTGCTATAATTTTTAAAGCCTGCCGAGCATTAAAGAAATCTGGGAATATCGAGGGAGTTCAAATACGGGGAGGATTAGTGTACATCAAAGCATCTAAACAAGATGATCGCCTCGAACATAAGCCTCGCTCGAAACTTTGGAAGGAACATACGGCCGCATTGTACGCTGATTACGGACCTCAGATTAAAGAACTGAATATAAATCATATTATATTGCATGCATAAAATACTCGAATTTACAACTTAATTTTGCAAACATTAGTAGGTTAAAAAAAACAAAAAACTATGTAATATATTAACCAATACGTTATGTTTATTAGAATAAGTAAATAGAGGAGTAGTGTAAAAACACAAATAAATAATATTAAATAACATCCATTTCTTAAATACTATTCTCCAACTAATCATGGCATGCCAAACGCAGTTCGAAATATTCCATGTAAATATCAGATCAATGAGGAAAAATTTTGATTTGTTAAACTTATACCTCGAATCTTCAAACCTAAACAATTACCAGATAATATTACTGTCCGAGGTATGGATATTTGAAGGTGAGCTATTGCAATACAAGATCCCAGGTTACGAAGCACATCTATGCGAAAGGTCAAGAAATAAAGCTGGCGGCGTAGTAGCGTACATTAGACATGATATCAAATGCAATGTGAAATGCTTTACCCTTAACACGGCGGAGATTATAGAGATCATTGTTCCTGGAATTATGACTGACGGTTCCTCCTTGGGAGTTCTCGCTTGCTATAGAGACTGCAATGTAAAAGTTACAGAATTCATTAAAGAAATCGATCCCATTATCTCAAAGATGAAAAATAACTCGTTCCTCATTGGCGAAATGAATATTGATATATCTAATGAAGCAAATAGGGACGCAGTTGTCTACGAAGGATACCTGAATGCTAATGTTTTTTTTTGCACATTTAGAGAGGCAACAAGATCGACAGGAACATGTCTGGACCACTGTTTCATGAAATCGAATAAAAAATTGGGAACTACGAGGGGTATCGACTGCGACATAACGGATCACATTGCCATAGTTACATCACTGGAAGCAAAGAGCTGTAGTAAACAAAAGCCCGCTGAAATCACCTTCATAAACTTTGAAAAGTTCGAAGAAGAAATCAAGGTAACAAATTGGGCAACAGTGTACGAACAGAAAACGGTCAATGAGGCTTTAAAGGAGCTATATAAATAAATTAATAATGCAAAGGAAAAATAAAAAATGAGGAAAAAACTAAATTCATCAAACAGAAAACGAAATCCATGGATAAGCAACGACTTGATACAAAAGGTAAACTACAAAAACAAATTACACAAAAAATTGAAAGATTTGAAGAAGAAACAAGAAAATAGAGATTTAACTATGAAAAACCTACGAATGAAAGAATTGGAAGAAGCACACAAAAAACAGCCTAGAAATAACACATAAACTCCAACAACAAAAATTCAAATATCATCGGGACGAAATTGAATCAACAGGTCAAAACAAGAGAAAATTTTGGAGTAATCAACAGCATTATTAAACATAACAAAGAAACAAAAGTAGGGCCAATAATTACAGAAGGAATAACAAAATCAGACCCAGAAGAAATGGCAGAAGACCTTAACCAGTACTTCTCGACAATCACAAGTAAACTGAAAACTAAAATACCGCAACTACCGTGTATAGAAATGGGGCTGGGAATAGTACCATGGACTCCCAACAAATTCGTCCCTCGGAAAATTCTATCCTCAGACGTGACAAATGCAATTAAAGAATTAAATTCAAAAAAGAGCGGAGGACTAGATGGGATCACAGGTAAGGAAATAAAAATTCTGAGCAGTTACGTGGCACCCACATTAGCTTACATCTTCAATAAATCTCTGGAAAATGGAGTGTACCCCGATGAATTTAAAAAATCATCTATAATCCCTATATTTAAATCTGGAAACCGCACCGAAGTATCAAATTACAGGCCAATCAGTCTCCTACCATTATTTTCAAAAATCTTCGAAAAGATCTTGAAGAAACAAATAGTCGGTTTCCTGGAATCAAACCAAATTCTCTCCAATAACCAGTATGGATTCTGGAGCGGGTTATCAACTGAGGTTGTACTGGGCAAACATATAGAGGACATCGTGAAAGAGCGGGACCGTGGAAACGCTGTGGCGGTGGTGTACATGGACATGCAAAAAGCTTTCGATCTCGTTGGCCATGATGTTCTAAATTGATAAATCTAGGCTTCCGTGATAACATGCTAAAATGGTTTACTTCTTACCTAAAAGATAGAAAGCAAAGCACCAAAATTTCGGACAAACATAGTAAGTTCCTGGACCTGTCTTGTGGCATTTCTCAAGGAACGTCCTTATCCCCCATCTTGTTCCTCATTTTCCTGAATGACTTATGCGAAATGGACATAGAAATGGGGCGAGCATACTACTTCGCAGATGATGGTGCCCTGAAGTTCTCAAGCCGAGATTGGTCATCACTCCCACCCTTTGTAGAGAGAGGAATGCACCAGGTATCTAGATGGTTTGCTAAGAATAAGTTGTTGTTGAATAAAACGAAAACTAAGTACATCCTTTATAGGTATACATCTCTACACGTGCCAACCACCAATTCGTTCCGCCTCCACGAGGCCGCCTGCAGTTGCATTAGTTCAGTCAATGAATGCTCAAAAGGGGGGTGTAGAGTGCAATTGGAGTACGAGTTTTGTTTGCTTCAGGGATGCATTTAGGGTCGTTAGGAGGTAAACATACTAAAAGTCCCCGCCCTTAGAGGGCGAGGCAAGGGGGGGAGGGAGGCGCAAAGTTGAAAAATTCGGACTTTTTTCGGTTTTTCGCTTATAACTCGGAAACTAAGCGTTCTACAGAAAAAATTATTCCTTCCAAAATGAAAGCTGAGTAAATTTACCACAAAAATCATTCCTTGAAAAGTTTTCTAGATTGAACCGTTCCCAAGATATTTGCTAATGAAAAACGGCCATGTCCGGAAATTTTCTTTTCGGGCCCCTTTTTTCATCAAATTTAACTCCTACACCCCCCGAATCTCCGTTTTAGAACATCAAAGGACATCAAAATATGTTGTACTGCTTTCTAACTATATACACGTAAATACATAATATGATCACATATGAATATTTGTAGATACATGTGTATATATACGTAAGCTGCGTTCAGCTCAAATGTTGGATTTTAAGATTTCGTTCTGTTCTACTTCCTACTTGAAATTAGTTATATCGCTACATTGCTCTTACGAAATCCTTATTTAAATTTTATATAAGCCACGTTTTTAAAATTAACCCTAGTGTAATATAAAGTCTTGAAGAGAAAAGTTCAGTAGGAGATATTTCAGTTATTTGATGGTATTCAAAGAAAAATTTGCGTCGAGCAAGCGCCCTTCCGGGTTCGCTCAATAGGGACCCCTTTAACGGTAAAAAAAAGCTTTCCTCGATTTCTTCTATGGCTACAGTAACTCAGCAAAAAGTACAAAAGTATCAGAACAGAATTGCAGATATCGCCTCAAGAAGTATGTTGATATACAGTTTACTATTGAAACACCAATCAACGTCAAACAAGCTATCTTCCTCTCCAACGCCCACAACGAGAACCTTCTTATCCAGCTGCTGATGTCAAAACTTGAAGAGAATAGTATCGACACCATCCAAGCTGATGATGATGGAGACTTGACTATCATTTCCACGGCAATCAACGAATCGACATCATCTCAAGTGGCAGTGATTGGAGATCACAGGCTGCGACACCACCTCAGCAGCCTTCCGTAGAAGCAAGGTTGGCTTTGCCAAACTGTACAAAAGAAACAGGGCTTTACAAGAAGCAGCAAAAATTTTCACCAGCCCTTCGTCCACACCAGCTGGCGTTGAAAGGGCTGGCAATATAGCTATTCTGTTATGGCACGGGGCTCCAGCCAAACCAACATCCCTGAATACGTCTTTCTTGAAGTCAGTTGCCACAATCAAACCTGACATAGGTATCCACCCTCCCACACACTGAGGGTGCAAATAAATATCATTGCCATCGGGTGTACAACCAGATCCATCTGTGGTTGAAAAACACTCTGTCCTCAGATGTGTGGGGGAAGGAATCCCGGGATGGGAGACCAGAAATTGCCAGCTAGAACCGAAGCTAACTGATGAAGACCCAGCTCCTGAAGACCTCTTGAAAAAATATTCTGCCACTGTCAGAAAAACTGCGACAGTGGCAGATGTACCTGCAAGAAGGCCTCGCTTAATTGCACTGGGGCGTGCTTTCACTGCCAGGGGAATTGCCTCAATGGCGTTCCATTGAACGAGGACGAAGAAGAAGAGGACATGGACCCCGAACATGACGTTTCTTTTACGAGTACTTCTTCTAGTTGAATTGACTAAGGAACACCCCGAGCAATCAGTTTAAAAAAAATCGTTTTAATAAAAGCAGTTAATTATACTTTGTATTGGCAGATTTTTTTACTTTACCCTCATTCCGTAGCTGTGAGAATACATAGGTACTAATATAAATAATATTTACTTATATGCACATATATGCAGAAAGGTAACGGTCAAGAAGTACAACATATTTTGATGTCCTTTGATGTTCTAAAAAGGAGATTCGAGAGGTGTAGGAGTTGAATTTGATGAAAAAAGTAGCCAGAAAAAAAAATTTCCGGACATGGCCGTTTTTCATTAGCAAATATCTTGGGAACGGTTCAATCTAGAAAACTTTTCAAGGAATGATTTTTGTGGTAAATTTACTCAGCTTTCATTTTGGAAGGAATAATTTTTTCTGTAGAACGCTTAGTTTCCGAGTTATAAGCGAAAAACCGAAAAAAGTCCGAATTTTTCAACTTTGCGCCTCCCTCCCCCCCTTGCCTCGCCCTCTAGGGGCGGGGACTTTTAGTATGTTTACCTCCTAACGACCCTAAATGCATCCCCGAAGCAAACAAAACTCGTACCCCAATTGCACTCTATAATCATTCGTTGACTGGAGTACATTGCGGACTGCAGTTGCACTGTGGTGCACGAGGATGAAACGGTAAAATATTTAGGGTTGACCTTCGACAACCGACTATCGTGGGAGAAACACGTCCAGCAGTGCCGAAAAGAAATTAATAAATTAAATTACACGCTGACATTTCTAAGGCAATTCTCCGATAGAGCCACAGTCCTCTAAGTCTTCGATGCCATCTACATACCGAAAATTTCGTACGGCCTTATACACTACGGTGGAACATTTGATTCGGTCATAGGGACAGTCTATACAGGCTATCGTCATACTATTAAGATCATATACGGATGTACTGTTGACGAACACCTTACGCACGAGAAACGTTTGGATTTGCTGAACCGCCTAGACTTCAATCAATGTATTATTACCAGTGCTTCAAGACCGTACTAAAACATCTAAATAAATATGAACTAAAGCCAAAAGTCGCACAGACCCGGAGTAATTCCCATATGGAACTAAAAATAGAAAATTTCGTACACAAGCATAGTCGACACCAATCACCGTATACTCTCCCCAAAATCTATAACACACTATTGCCTAAAATATCTCCTCCTTACAGTGATATCACTCGAACTAAATTAAGGGAGGCTTGTAAAAATTACTTGCTAAAGAACCCTAAGTTTAAGATAAATATATAGAACATTACATTGCATTTTGAAATATACTTATATTGTGTAATTATCTACAAAACAACTACTGTAATTGAAATTTTGAAATACTCTTATATCATATAATTATATACAAAATAACAACTGTAACTTAAATTATCATACTAGTATTTAAACGTATGATAAATCAATACATTATTATCACAATACTGTTAATACTTACAAAAATAACATACACCCCACCTGCGCGACTATGCTATGTTCTAGTCTTGGGTGGTTAATTAAAAAATTGTAAAAAAGATCGTTGTAAATAAAGAGTTTATTCAGTTATTCAGTGTCATTTCAAACGATAACTCTCCATAGGGTTGAGATGAACATTCCGTTCTTGCGCCAAAAATCAAGCTTTCTTAACGAAAGGATTAGATCGTTGGCCAAAACTTTGTGAGCACTTTAAATTGGTCAAATTTTGAAAAATGTACTAAAAAATCACTAAAAATGGGGAAAATCGGCTAAAAATCGTAAAGTTATATTTTCTAGCGTAATTTTAATTATAACAATAATAAAATCAAACTAGAACATTTTAAAATGTATGCAAAAATCAAAAAAATTTGCAGGAAAATGTACTCAAATTTTATTAATGTTCGCTGAAAAATCTGTAAAAACTTCCTAAAAAAGCAAATGTCCAAATCTTTTTTGAATCGTAGAATATTATTTAGAACGAATTTTGTTGCCATAAAATTGTTATTTCACTATTTCTTGGCATCCATAGTGCCAAAATTTCAAAACAATGTCATAAATATATACATGATGTTATGAAAATTCGCTCATACGATCATGCTGCATAATTGAAACTTTAAGCCTTTTTTAGTGAATTTTCGAACACATTTTTTGAAATTTGACCAATTTAATGTACCTACTCAAAAAGTGTTGGCCAACGAATTCACTCTTTCTTTTGGAAAGCTCGATTTTTTGGCGCAAGAACGGGATTTTGAAAAAGCGCAAACTTCAGATATCGTTTCAGAATGCCTCAAAATGGATTTCAATGAAGACATTTTTCAAAAATGTGGATTTTAAAATTCTCCGAGTCATTGCAATAGCTTCATTTTCTACGAAAATTCGCTAAAACTTAATCGTAAGGTTGTACCCAAGTACCTAAAAGGGAATTAAGTAGAAGCAGTTAATAGACTTTGGTATCTGTTCCCCACCAAAATAATGGTTCACGCTACGCCTATGCCAGTCTGGGTAATTTTTTTTTTAAATTTCTCCATTGTTTACTTCGAAAGCCTAGAATAAAGCAACGGTATGGTTGACTGACCTACCTTAGTAACACGTCTGAGCAACCCATCATATTACCAACGACTTCATAACGAATATCTCACATAGTATCATCATTATCAGCATAGGGGAATCCCATGTATGTAATTGCAAGTATTAGTTATAATTTAACCGCCTTCACTGTTCCGTTACTTGCTCAATATTGTAATATTCATTCGGTACCTATGTACTGAAGTACCTAGGTAGGTTTATATCGAGGAAACTCAAAAGCAAATCATTCTTTCGATAAAAATGTATTAACAGAGAGCATTCATTGTTTCAACTTCAGTTTTGAATCAGTCGCAGCAACCGATAAAATCAGAAGATGGCACGATGCAGATCAGATCAGTTGTTCGACGTTCAGTATTTTACTGATTCAGTGGTTTACAAGCAGTATCCTCTGTGGACTACAGTCACGGGAGCTGAAAATAAATAATATTAAATATAAATATCTTATTTAATAATATTAAATTAGTATAACTATAAAGCGTGTACGATGCATATCGTATTCACTTAATGTCGGTATGTACCTGCATTTCCTCTCAAGAAGACAAGAAAACTGATTATCTTCTAAATATGACTAGCATTATGCTGATATTGTACCATATTTTGCACATGTATACCTATTTATATCATCACCTATTAACATTGTCAAAATCAAGAGCCTTTTTGAATTTATGGTTTTTTAGAAAGTTTTTGAAGAAAAATTTTAAAATCAAAATTATTGAAAATTTATTTTTTTTAAATCCGTTTTGAGGCATTCTGAAACGATTCCTAAGTTTTCGCTTTTTTATATCTATTTATTTATTTACGTGTAATTCATGACGATAACTCTCCTTAGGATTGAGATAAAAATCCCGTTCTTGCGCCGAAAAATCAAAGAAAAGGATGAATTCGTATAGCGTATTATGGTCTAATTTTAAAAAATCGCTAAAAATGGCTAAAACGGCTAAAAATCGTTAAATTTATATTTTTTTAGCAGAGTTTTAGCCAAAAAAGTTTATAAACAACCGACAAGAACATTATTAAAGTTACGCAAAAAATTATACAGAAAAATGTACTCAAATTTCATCAATATATGCTTAAAAAATATATATTTACTCCCTAAAAAAGCTTAAAATTTAAAAAACTTCATTGAAATGCAGAATATTATTTAGAAAGAGTTAAGTTGATATAAAATTGGTAGTTCAACTATTTCTTTGTGCTAAAATTTCTAAACAGTGCAACCAATTTCAAGACATGGTAACATAATTATGTAGGTCTGATGATGCAGGCCTAGCTTAACCCATCCCGCTCACGCGGTGGGAGCCCGGGCGAGGCCAACGAAGACGCAGGCCAGGGGGAGGAATCATACGTCAGGCAAAGCGGGGAGCGGATCAGAGGGGACGAGCACGAGGAGGGGCGTCTCGTGGTCTAAGCATAAGTATAAGCAACCTTCCGTTCCATAGTGAACTCAGTTGGAAGCCCTTCAGGCACGTTATTCCAGACTGTTACGAACCTTCAGTTCGACCTTTCAATTTATGGTACCTAACATTCGCAATAACGTTCAAGTGAACGTTTACCTCCCCAATAGCTCGGCTTACACATATAATACAATAATTTACGGAAATTCGCTCATACGATCATGTCTGGAACTTTTTTAGTCTTCATTACGTAGAATTCATCGTCAGAAAACTCGTAAACGGTTCAATAAAGAGAGGTAGGTATTTTTTCGAATAATTACTTATATATATATATATATATATATATATATATATATATATATATATATATATATATATATATATACACCCAAAAACCACTTTTTTTTCGATAAAAACTTTCCCAAAATACCAATTTTATTATTTTCTGCTACTTTTAGGATATTTGAATGAAATTTGAGCATATTTTTGAGTACATTTTCAACACAATTTTTTAACATGAAACGTACAGTAGTTGAAGAGAAATACAAAAGTTCGTCGATGCTCCCTCGCATTATGTTTCAACTAGATAATTGTATGAGCAAACTCCCATTTGAGAACATCGTTGCCTTAGAGCAGTTGATTTTATTGTCAACTTACCCCTGCCGTTATGCATTTGATTGACGCAGTCCAAAGCGCATGAGCTACCGTAGGTCTGGCCATCAGATCCGCAGACGGGGAGTGGAGTGTGGGCGCATTTACGGAAACAGTTGTTCTTCTAAAAGGAATCATCACGGAAAGTCACAAATAAATACATAACTTTACAATATAAATAACGGAAATGATTTATCTGATCTACTCGTATTTGAATATTGAAAATAATTTTACTTACAGTAAAGGTTAAGGGAATATAGGTTTGACATGGAATAATTTAGGTATAGGACAGGAAGAATGCTGTTTGGGGGTTAATTAAAAAAACCAGTATGAATTGAAAAATTACACACCTCAAAAGCGAACAGCTCAGTAGTTTTTTTGCAAGTTCCTCTGTGGACGACAGTGACATCAGCTGCAATTTAAAATAATTGATTAATTACCGCTTACTACTGCTCGTAAGATCTTTACGATTCCAACATAGTTGCTAATTATTCTTGTGTTAGTATTATTCGGTTGTACTCGATCCATTCCATTATAATATTATTGTTGATAAATGATGTAGGTAGCGATTAGGTAGGTACCTAAGCATTTGAAGGTTAAATATAGCTTATTTACGTGGTCAGATTGATGCATTTATTTTAACGGTAGGTAATACAATGATACTTTTAACACAAATAACAACATACGGTAGTAAACACGGATAGAAGCTTCATTGTACGTACCTTTATCGTTTTCAATTTTCTTGAGGCATTCGAGAGCGCAAGCGCTACCGTAAGTCACGCCGTCCGATCCACAGACTGGAAGAGGTGTGTGGGGGCACAAGCGGAAGCAGTTCAATTTCTAAATACGTAAACAGAATAAACAAACATAATGGTAAGTAATGCATGCATTACAGGGACGTCCCTATGAATGGGTTGTATATAATTTTAGTGAGAGTTGAAATAAGAGGCATAACAAAAATATTATTGATTTCTCGAAATTAACCTCACCCCCATCCACCGACAGTAAATTTCCATCATAAAACTTCCAGCATGAAATTTGAGACTCCTGACATATTTCCAAAACTATACCAAATTCATAATTGAACAAAAGAGATAACGAAAATCTGACGAGAATAGTTAAAACATCATGTTTTATTACTATTACCCCCTCCATTCACCCCCTTCCATAATTAAATTTGAAACTCCTGATATACGATCTAAACGAAGAACAAATTCATAGTTTGACAAAAAGAGAATCACGAAAATCGGACGAGAATTGTTAAAACATCATGATTTATCAGTATTACCCCCTACATGCAGCGCCTACCATGATGAAATATAACTCCTGACTTACGTTCCAAAACTATATCGAATTCGGAATAGAACAAAATATGAATCACGAAAACTGGTCGAGATTTGTAGCTTGGTCAGCTCCTGAGAGAATCGGTACCTAATAAATTATCCTCACCACGACAGCGAATCCGAAATTCCCAAGGTTTTTCTGCATAACAAGACTAAAATCGGGATCGAAGGAAATAATAATCACGAAACTCAGTTGGGAATTTTAGCCTCGATGGCGTCGATAAAATTTGTTGCAAAAAAAAAAAAAAAAAAAAAAAAAAAAAAAAAAAAAAAAAAAAAAAAATACTCCCTCCAATCCCCTTTTCTATCATGGGATTCGAAATTTCCTGAGGTTGTTGCTCATCTAGAATGAAATCGGGATCGAATAAAGAAAGAATGTCGGAAATCGGTTGAGAATTGTGGCCTGGGCCCCACATACACACACAAGGTACAAGATTCTTTACTGAAATAGCAATGTACATTTCCAACCCCGTAAATCCTCCCCCCCCCCCCCCCGGGGGGGGGGGGGGGTGATTAATTAACTTTGAATAATGTAAAACTAGGGTAAGTTAAGTGGTAAGGTATTAGTCATAATACAGTTGCTTGATAAGTATATAGTATTAATGTGTGCATAATAATGATGTATGTTAATTAATGTACATATAATAATCAATAATATCTGACAAGATTTAGGTAGTTTAGTTAGATAGGCGCGTCTTTAGTCTTTTAATCAGTATTAGGAACTGAACATTTTGTATTTTTTCGTTTTTTTGTGAAATTTCCGAGACAAAGGAGTTGAACATCTGCGGAAGTCTATAATAGGCCTGAACTTTTCCACGACCATGGTAAAATTGTGGTATTTTTAATTTCACGTGAGTATTCCTCCTAGTCAGTCTTCCAGTTTGGTCCATTTCGAATTTGTTCATGTTTCTCATTACCCAAGAGAACACACAGACATGCACCTATGGTTTTTATTCACAGATTCGATCTTAGTATGGTCTGAAACGGATTTGTGTGCGGTTATTTTTTTAATTTTTATCATGCATGGGTTGTCCCCCACCCATCCGGATCAATTCCAATAGACGTCCCTCTTACTAACAAAGCCTTGCCTATAGGACATAGCTTCAGAGGGACGTCCTATAAATGCACATTACTAGTATTATATTGGTTTACTTCAAGTTATTCAAGAGAACAGCACTATTGAACAGCACTATTCAACGGTGGTTGTCCTCCCCAGAATTATTCTTCCTATATTTCTGCGCAACCGTATCAGGTATGGCTGGCAAAATCACTCAGATGTAGGGAAATCTTTAACCACTCACCATTCAGCAGGTATTAGAGTGACAGAAAACCTCCCAGAGATCAACCCTATAAATCACTCATCTTTGGTGGCAATTAGTGAGTAAAATCAAATAATTGCGAATGATGATGATACGTAATTTCTATTCTTTTTCTCAGATGCTATATAAAACACCTAAAGCAATGAATATTCTGTTCTTTCATGAGGTTTCTAACATTTAGCTTCCTCCGATGTCATAACTTTTATTCCCATTTTCCTGAATTTCACTTCTCTGGTTTATGTAATTTTCAGAACTATCACAACCAAACTTCTCGCTTTCTATTAATAGCGGGTAGCGATACTGATCTGTAATGCAACATGATAAAGAAAAAGAACTTTAAGCGAAAAAAAAGCTATAGTATGGGGAAGAACACGATACAGATAGCTTCTTGTTCCAGCGGGATGCAGCCACAGCTCATTCTGAGGTTCACATGCGTTTCTGCAGGAGATGTCCCCCAGTCAAGTTATCTCACTGCGCGAGGAAATTTCATGGCCCCTGCTGTCCTGATTTTAGCACCTGCGACTTTTTTCTGAGCAAGACTGGGGTCTACAAATATCGCTCTTGGACTCTTGAACACCTCAAGACAGCGATTGAGAAGAAGATTCTCGAAAATGGCTCAAACATGCTGGGAAGAGTGACGGAAAACTTCTGCGAAAGACTGCACTTGTGTGTAGTTAGCCGTAGGAGCAGCCATTTGGACGATGTGATTTTTAAAAATTAGCAATGAAAAAACTAAATCACAAACGGTTTCTACAAAAAAAAAAGTACTCAGTCATGCAGCATGACTGATAGTGCGAGTTTTCAAAGAAAGTTTGTGGATAACATTAAATTAGGCACTTACATTCTGATCATTGAGGACAACCGTGTCCTGAATTAAACTGAAGGAACAGCTGTGTGACGAGATCGCAAATAAAATGTTAAAACATGCAGCCGAACTCGAAAATTTGGTGAATTAACGGCATTTTTCACCTAAAAATCCATTTTTCTCAAGTGTTTACCTATGAATCGTCTCCATATCTCACTAAGAGATCTTTTTTAAAATTTTTTTGGGCCGTTAAATTGTAAACTTGAGCCTGAAATTCTAGAACGATCGGGCTGGCCAACGAACCTGACCGTGTCTTTTACCAAGACGAATTTTTACGCTGGTTTTAAAGGGAGTTATCGTCTGGAAATACACCCTATAAATATATATATATATACGACGTTAAAATCTAGGATTGTGTTCTTTGATGTATGAGAGGGATCCCTTCAAACCCACTTTTGAAATTTTGAAGCCATCTGAATAGCTCATTTTTTCTTTGAAAATTCGCTAATAAATATATATATTTATATATTTTGTCTACATCTCGTTCCTTTTTTTCTCTCACCAGTTTTTTGAAATGTGGGAGTTTTAGTTGCCGCACCCTGTAATGGAATCCAAGTTATGGATACGTGGAAGCCTCAAATGAATCGCACCACCTTGGAAAAGATATTGATAATTTTTTTGTGAATTTTCTTTATGATGTAACCTCTAAGCCAAGGTAGAATGGCTAGGTAAGTATATGGTTGTAGAAAAACAGGAGATAATAATACGCTTACGGGAATAGCGACGAAGGAAGAAGGCTTGTGGGAGCAAACGTCACTTTCAGCCACAACCAAATCTGTAAAGTAAGAAAATCAAACAGAAATAATTAGAACCAAATATAGTTCGGCCAATTCATTGATTCCTAGTTTATCTTGTTCCGTTATTCAATATTTGGTTAGGTATTTTAACTCTATTTTGAGGACTAGGAATTTACCTTGTAGATGGTGATCGAAAATACTTGAGAGTACGAGGACGAGGTGCCTCACGAAGTTTGGGGATAATTGGTAACTGGTTTGGTGATTTTGAGGTAATTTTCGCTACCAATGGTGGTTTTAAGGCAATGATGATAAATCTAGCGTTGAACGTAAATCCGATTCGGTTCAGCGTCGTACGACCACGAATTTACTACGGTTTTTAGATGTACTGTCCCACGTCTTTCATGATATATCATTACTAAATAAATAAAAATCACTAAATCAATTGCGTCGGTTACATTTCAGATCATCTAAAAGGGTTTCGATCGATTCTATGTGACGGAAACTATTGAAAACGATACCAAATTTGATGGTTGATGATTTGACAAAAACTGACGTCAGTGACGACAACGATGACGTCACATTGTCGACAACGACAACTGTTAAAGCTTTTTTAGTGGTTTCAGTGGATTATTTGTGGCAAGAAATATTGAAACGATATCAAATTTCGGTTGACTGGACGACGATCGTGGTCGCCGATGCCAATTTCTAGTCATAAAATCGTTACGAAAAACTACAAGGCTAATTCCGAATGTCTAAAGATTCTACCTACCAGATTTATAGTTGATGAGTTCTGATAAAAAATAGTCGGGCAGAGTTCTGATAAAAAATTATTGGTCGCCTTTTGGGGGGTTTAAAGGCTATTGGAAATTGAGCTAAACTCCCTTCCCCTCATCACCAGCAGTTTGCTCGATTCGCCGTTTTCTATTTATTTTATGAAGTGTTTTTTTTTTTTTCTCTCTATTCAATCGAGTGTGAATGAAAATAAGTAATATTCAAGACAAATACCTACTATTGGAAAATATTCATCTGTACATTTCGAAAGCAGTGATTTTACCTACAGTAAAATGTAATAGTGTTGTAAGGAGTGTTACGATATCAGAATGTATATCCGACACACTGAATCAACAGGTTTCACAACATTTTGCTTCACACCGTCGTTTTTTACAGATCCCTTGGAAATGTGTTTCGTACTCGTACGAATATAGTACTCAAAATATATATATATATATATATATATATATATATATATATATATATATATATATATATATATATATATATATATATGTTTTATAAGCTTTGGTTCGGTTTGGTTGGGGAAAAATGCTTTGGATGGTGGACGGACGGATTTTTGTTAACTTTCAATAACATTGTTATTATTTATTCCATTTATTCTTATCGTGGTTTCGGGATCTAAGCATCTTGAAACATTAAAAAACGAATTGGTTACCTCGTGTCACTAAAAAATGTGAGTGTTTTAATTTCAAGTCCTAATAATTTCTACCAAGGCTGACTAACGATGATATTATAAACTATTAACTTCGAACGAATTAGGAGACTCATATCCTGAAGTAAATCGTTATGGTGATAACTATTTTAATGTAATAAAAAAACGGTTCTAGGGAACATTTCTGGTTTATTGGGTTCAGCTCTTGAAAGCAGTTAGTATAGACAATTTGCTTGAATATTTCTAATATTTGCAGAAAACGTTTTGTAGAGATCCAAAATGATAAATTTTATTGAATATAAGACGAATCGTAAATCAATAAATTCGAGGCAGATTTCACAAAATATCATTTTGATTTTTCGTCGACTTACTTTCGTTTTTCTCCATGTTGTGGCACCTCATCATGCAGAGATTAGAGAACGTTTGGCCGTTAGAAGCGCACACGGGGTCGTAGTTCTCTGGGCAGTAACACATCTCCTGAAAATTGACATATTTGTACCTATTGAAACTCAGAGAAACCATTCATTCGTCTAAACTCTTCCATAAATCATCCTATTAAAAATACATACCTAATTAAATTATAAATAATTGAACCCATGAATTTAATATTGAATATGGATAAAATTGTTTCAAAAGGAAGTCTAATTTACGTCACGGTGTTGACCGGCACTAGGCCTGATCACAATGATCGTAACCCACGTTTTCATTTTATATTAGCATGGAACATGCTTCAGCCTTGGACTAACTAGCGAAAAACGTTAAACGGATGTGTTACGAAATTTTTCTTTTTGACATTTTATGTCTTTGCTATGGCACATAAACTAAAAAAAGTCACGGAAAATTCGACTTCGTCGTTTTTCATCCAACAAAATTCGTTGACCATTCGTTCGAAAGCTCTCGATTTATCCAACCATATTATGTTAACTGCTGCGAAGTGCGTGGCCAACAAGCTGAGTTATGAGCATGGTTATTTGAATAATTGTGTACACTCAGGTGATCATTCTCAATAATTGATATTGTGAACATGATTGCAACCGCTTGTTAATTTCTGATGATTTCATTGAGCTGGTGTTTCGATGATTTGATTCATAGCAGGTGATCCGAATATTGCGAGAACGGTTTGATTTTCGAAGCGGTGGTTAAATCATTTTAATAAGTAATTTCTATGCTTTAAACTCTAGGAAGCTGTAGTTTCCGTAAGTAGCCTCTTTAGGACATTTACTTGACGATACCCGGTCCGGATCAGCTGAGTGGCTCTTAGAGCTTGCATACGAGTCTGCAACACATACGAGTCTGCAACTAAAGACATAAAATGTCCCAATGTGTTGCAGACTCGTATGCAAGCGTTTCGTCTTTACGTTTGTAAACTTTATAAGTTACGTTATGTCAGTATAGATATTCAAGATAGATTTATAGACATTCACTAGTAGGCTAAATTCATAGTTTTCTTGTGATTTTGACGTACAACCAAGCCGTTGCTGGGGAAATACATTTTTTTAGTGTTTATGGGACAAAAATCGTTCTCCATTCGTTGGAAAGCTCTCGAGTTATCACGCATTTCTTTTGTAGGTACTTGTTCTTCTATTTATGTCGTAGTTTTATATCTATTTATGTTATAAATGGATATAGTAAACAATGCCGCTTGTTTTGTTGTCACTGGTTGAGAAGTTAATCTTGGTTATAGTAATTGAGGAGCTGACATGGAAAAGCAGTTAAGTCCAAAAATCGAAAGAACATTTTTTTTCGTCGAAGTGCAAGTAAACAGTCACGCCAACGGCCTTAGGTCCTCCCGTCCTTGCTAGATCGCACCCTGAATAAATGTGTGACCTTTGCATGGAGAAGAGATTATGTCCAAAAAAATCTGATTATAGTTCAGAAGGAGTTCCTATGAAATTTGATTTTTGGACTTAACTGTTTTTCCATGTCAGCTCCTCAATTGTAGACGCGCACCATAACAGAAAATTACCTACCTAGGTAATTCCTTCTAATTTCGATTCTATTTGTCGTATGAAGCTTCTGAAAAATTTGGTTTTTGTTACTTGGTCACTTCTGCTAGGCATGTTCCATGTTTCCCCAGCGGTGTCAAGGGGCCGAGTTTTTAAATGAAAATAAATTTAATCTAAGAAGTTGGACACTATCCGCACTCTCCTACAATGAGTAGTTTTCTTTCTATGATTATTCAATGTTTGCTGCACTGGTGACGTCACAAATGGCCGGAGGGTCCAGACCAGGCGGGAGAGGTGCGTAGACGTCACCAGTGTGCGAAAAACAAAATCATGAAAAGAAAACTAGTTATATGCAAGATTGCGTTTGATGCTACAATTCCTAGAATGGAATCTTCTTCCATTTAAAAATAGTTAAAGTACCTTTTTCACATCGTGAGGGTACCTCTCATTTTTGCTCGAACAGATTCAACACGATTTGCGATTATTTTTATCCATTTGAAGTAGTTCAAAGTAAAATCTTCCATGTTGTTGACTTCAATAGTTATTATTGTCATTATTTAATCAATAATTCAATAAGAGTATAAAATCAATATATTTATGATTGCTATAAGAAATATAGGTAGGAAAAAACTTACTCCGGAGGCGAAGCCAGCCACAGCGGCGACAGCAAGTACGGTGAACACGACGGAGTTCATTGTTCTGCGGGAAAAACGTATTCAGTCAGCATCAGTACGCTATAATAATTATTTACGAATGTTCTAATACTTAAGGACTGAACTGTATGACTTCTAGTTGTGCAGTATGACCAAATTAGCGAATTTTCATAATTTTTCGGAGTATATTGAAATAATTGTTTTTAATTTTTAGCAAATTGTGCGCACAGAAATAGTTAAATATCAAATTCAAAGCAACAAATGTTTCTTAATATTATTCTTCTATACAAACAAATTTCCGTAAAAAAATAAACCTCTGCAATTTTATTTTTCGTTCTTAAGCGCAATATAGTTAATGCATAGTACAGATACTGAGGTAACAATTTTAGGACATTTTTGCCAATTTTATTGGTGAGGAAATAACCTTTGTTTAAGGCAAGAGGGAAGTGGGTACCCGATGCCCTAAAATTTGTTAGTTAATCGTAAAAATGAGAAATAAGAAATTGTTTTACTTTCATTTGGCATTAGCTTATGGTCATATCGATAAAGCCATTATTGATTCAATCTAATACATTAGCTAAATATATACTCAACTAATAGTAAAAATACATCATAGCCAAGATTTGGATTTCAGCTCTTTCAAAGGAAAAAAAAAAAAAAAAAAGTTTAAAAAATGAAATAAGTTGGAGGATGGGATAGTCTGATGAAATTTGAAAGGATTGTCCAGATATACACTAATAGATTTTAGCGTATGGTCTCTTGCTTGCAGTACTTGGGAAAACCATAAAAATATGCTCAAGAGTTTCTTCATTAATGCTATTGAGCACGGCTTCGTACACAAAAACGTTCACAAACGGGTTCAAAATTCCGAAAAAATATAAATTAGCCGTGGAAATTACAGTAATTTACTTTCAGGGACATTTTGCACGGCTGGACAAATTGTGTAGACAATTAGGTGAATTTTATTCAAATCGTTTTTAAAAGTTTTGAGAAGGTAAAAAATTGTTTTCGTAGACTTTACTAAGGGGAAACATACCGAAGACCAAGGGAGACTTACGTTCGATGGTAGTTCACTGAATGTGAAAGAGGACCTCAAAAAGGCATCGTTGATATTTATACCAATTGATCAGAAGATATCACGTTTTTTGAGAATGTGTAGTTAATGATACTGATTAAAAATTAATATCATTGTTGTAATGAGAGTGAGTCCCACATTCACGACAATGCGTGAAAGACTTGAAAGCTAAATTGCGCAAGCAAAATCTCAATAGTTTCAACAACCATATGTTTTATTTATTTATTTTGTTTTTAATTATAATGAAAGTTAAGAGTGAATGGCAAAGCAATTATTGCACTCAAATTCAAGAGAATGATGGTCTAAATGATGGTATTGAAGATGAGTACGTACAATCACATCACGTTTCGATAACCGGCTGGAAACACGTTATATCGTTTAATAACCCATTAATTCATTGTTCGGAGTCATAATTGATATTTACACTTTCGGATAATGAAACAATGGTAGTATGGACTGTGGAGTATTCACACCTTGAATTGAAGAAGGTACGTAGGGTAGGTACTGACGAACGAAAATACCTGAACCCGCGCACTAAATAGACTG
Organism: Adelphocoris suturalis; assembly: GCA_030762985.1. Lineage (NCBI taxonomy): Eukaryota > Metazoa > Arthropoda > Insecta > Hemiptera > Miridae > Adelphocoris > Adelphocoris suturalis. Next base: position 60,309,601 of record CM061044.1, read on the forward strand.
TGGTGTTCGGTTTATACCTAGACCGAGAATGATGCTGTAACCAGCAGTATGAGTTTATTAAATAATATGAACAAATGAACCACTAACACGCATACTAAGTTTCAAGCTTATGTTCAAAACATTGTTGTATGACAACATGGTTATATGTAACTCAATCAAAAATATGTTGCAGATTTGATAAATCCGCAACACCAGGAGACTTAGGTTTCTTCATTGAAATGTATATATACGGATATACGTCATTCCAGACAACAACTCTCCTTAGGATTGAGATATAAATGGGCCGAAAAATGAAGATTTCAATATGAAAGGATGAGTTCGTTGACCAGCATTTTTTGAGCACATTAAATTGGCCCAATTTCAAAAGTGCTAAAAAAATCACTAAAATGGCTAAAAACGGCCATTAAGGGGCGATAAATTTATATTGACATTTTATGTCTGTAATTTGGCACAGGGACTCGAAAAGCATTGCGTTATATATATATTTAAAAAAAAAAAGTTACAGTTGATTTCTAATGATTTTTACGTACAACCAAGCCGTTTCTGGGGAAATGAAACTTCCTAAGTTTCCTACGGACAGAAATCGTTCACCATTCGTTGGAAAGCTCTCGATTTATTACGCATTTCTTTTGTACTTGTTCTTGGTATTTATGCCGCCATTTTATATTTATTAATGTTATAAATAGATGTAGTAAACAATGCCGCTTGTTTTGTTCTGATGATTATCGCTTACAACCAAATCGTTCCTACGGAACTATATCTTAGCCATTTATCATCGTACAAAAATCGATCGCCAGTCGATGGAAAGCTCTCGATTCACCAAACCCTATTATGTTAATCACTGCGCAGTGCGTGGCCAACAATCTTAGGTAAAGTGTGGTTGTCTGAATAATTGTTTACATACAGGTCTCAGTTAATTTTGTAAACATGATTGCAACCACTATTAGAGTGGAAAGAAACTTGGAAGTTCAAATTTGATATGGAGACTCTGTGGGACATCAAGAGACGATTGAAATGATGGGCTCTTTCCAGATCAGCTGAGCTGAGTGAGCTAAATTCCCTCCTGTTCACCCTAGGAAGTTGAAATTTGATGGGGAGACTCCCTGGACATCAAGAGGCGATTGAAATGATGGGAGAAAGAGAAATTCTCTTAACGAGAAAAGGGTCCAAGGGGGGGGGGGGGGGGGAGACATAAAATGTCTAATGTTTTTTAGCAGCATAAGAGTTGGAAAAAAAGACTACACTATGAACTGAAAGTTGAATCTGTCAATGAGGTTAAACCTCAACAAGCCGTCAATCACCTTTTGAGGCTCAGAGATAATGTTAACGAGGATGTCGTCCAGCTCCTTGCCACCGAAGATCTACTTAGAAGACTTAAAAGAACTAAACCGCATGAACTAAGTGAAATAAAATGAACGTCAAGACTAGTGACTCAATTATCAGAACTATATGTCTAAAGTGAAGTATATTAGATCTTAATAAAATGTATAATAATTTATCACATGAATATTGCTTGTAAGTTGTTATTACTTGGCGCAATAAAACTTGTAGGAAAAAAAATTAGAGTAAAAAAAGTTTATCAACAATGAACTAGAACATTAAAAGATGTTTGCAGAAATTTATGCTGAAAAATGTACATAAATTTCATGTAAATTTGCCGAAAAGTGGATAAAAACTGTACAAAAAATCCGAAATCTTTTTTGAATTGCAGAATATTATTTAAAAGGAGTTTTTTTGGCCAAAAGATTGGTAGTTGAACATTTATTTTTACTTAAAGTCCTGAATTTTCAAAACAATTTAACATAATATAGTAAAATAATTTACAAAAATTCGTCGTACGATCATGATGCATGACTGGAACTTTTTTTTTACGTTATGAATAATCTAGATCATGGATGATCCTAGGGGGGCGTGAAGACGGGTCAGGGGGGGGGGGGGGGGGGGCGTGAGACCATTCGACCATTATTTGGGGCAACAACTGCAGGAGCGAGCTCGTTTTTGCCCCAAACTGAGGACTTCAAGGAGGTTTTTGGAGGATCACACTTGTCAAAACAAGTGTCAAACCATTTGGAGACGCTCACTGATACTACAAATACTTCCCTAACACTGCTGACGAACATATTTACAGACTTTCAACAGATCCTTTCCATGTCAACGTTGAACATGTTCCAAAATCCCTGCAAGAAGAATTTTTGGAAATAAAAAATGATTCTTCTGCCAAATATGACTTTGAAAAAATGGAAAAGTCAACATTTTGGATCAAATACTTCCAAGTGTATCCCTGAGTGTCACAGGAAGCTCTTCGGTTATTTTTGCCTTTTTCAACAACGATAAGGTTTGGTTTCTTGACTGCTTTGTTCAAAATAAGATTTGTAGGGGTCTTGGGGTCGATGACTGAACCTCAAGACCCCAACAAATTTTATTTTTCTACAACCTTCTTGAGTGAAAAAGCATTCTCAACACTCGTATCAATATAAACAAAGAATCGGAACAAACTTGATGTAGCTAGTGACTTACGTTGTGTCTTTGCCAAAACTTCACCAAAAATACCAACGCTAGTAAAGAAAATACAAGCCCATCCATATCATTAAGATTAAGTTATTTTTATCTTGAAGGCTACTTCATAAAAGCTAACGTGTTATCAAATCGTGTTTTGTATAAATATCAAATGAAAAATTGTTTTCAGTGTAAAACTCGCATTTTTTTCACAACCATCCATTAGTTACGTAAGGGGGGCGTGGTAGGCTTTCATTTTACCACAAGGGGGCACTGTACAAAAAAGTTTGGGAACCCCTGATCTAGATTGTGTACGTTGTCGTTATGGTCGCTCACGACGTCCTTTCGTTACCTAGGAAGATTATAACAAGCCCCCCCCCCCCTCCCCCTATAAAAAATATTATCTTCCGCCTTAAGGTTAAAGAGTGATGAGCGTAGAACAGCGCGGAATAGCAAAGAATGTCCCAAAGGGTCTCCATTCAAAATGTAAGCTTCATAGGTTGAATTGCTAAGAAATTAGCTCTGGTTCTTACTCAGCTGACCTGGGGGCATTGGACTTTGTGATTCGTTTCTAGACGTCCCAAGGGTTTTCCATTTTAAATTTTACTTCCATAGATTGAAAAGCAAAGAAATTAGCTTCGAAGTTCATCGTGTTGATCAGCTTCAAACTTTATAATTAATTTATTTCTAGATGTTCTAAATGATTCCTAGATGAGGCCTTAATTTCAAATTACAGCTTCATAGCTTGACCAGCAAAGAAATTTGCTCTGGATCTCACTCAGAATATCTTGGGGGATGTAGACTTCATGCATGATTCGATTCTAGAAGTCCCAAGGGTTCTTCATTCCAAATTTTAGCTTCTTAGGTTGAATAATAAAGAAATTTGTGCCCTAGGTTCAATTTCAATACATACCTATATACTACCTACATGCTTGTACATTTGTACGATCATTGGTTTACATTAGTTTTAAAACAAAAATGAGAACTGTTATGTCCACAGATCTGCTAGTCGTTCAGAAACAGAGAGTGAACAGGAAAATGTTGAATCTAGAGCTTCCCAACAAGTGGTGAACGATTTTGTGGGTTGATGAGGTTAACAAACGTAAGAACGGAGTCGTATGTGAAAATGATCAGAAAGTTTTCCGTTGCGTTACGCTTTTTCGCTACGCTTTGTGTGACGCGAATAATTGTAATAATTTCCTACCGAGAGGGGGGAGAGGGAGGGCATAATAAAAACACGGAAATGTCAAAAACGGTTAATGGTATTTTTTTAAATTATTTTACTGCGCTCCTCGAACTGGAAGGCGATTCATGGTTTTCTAATAAAATAAAATTTGGTTTGTAATTATAACTAGTTATTTAATAAATTTTTGGATTTCCAGTATTATAAAGTTTAATTTTTTGAGAGTGTAGTAAAAGGTGATTATGGTATCTCTTTTATTTTCTAAAAGAAATATAATGAAAATTTGGTATAATATAATATAAGAAAATTTTATACGAGAAAATATTATTATATAATTTTATATAAATATAAATAATATATAAATTGCATATAAGAAAATATAATAAAATTTTCTGTAAATCGACCAAGATAAAATCAATTTTTTTCCCCTCATACTGGATATGTAGATAGATCTAGAGTGGAGATTATCGAAGAAAAGTACCTACCTCATATCTTGGCTTCGGTTTCGAACCACCTCAAGAGGTTGCAATTCAAACATAACCATGGTCTCAAGGATTCGGGATAAAAGGACGTATTGCCGTTTGATTTGAATATGTGAATAGACCGAGACTACCCGGTGCACCAGACAACATACGAATTGCGGATGATTATGGGTTAGGTGTCGGAACCTAAACGGACCGTCAACACGACTGTGAATCGTAGAGGAAAAGTCCAGGGTATAGACTGAAGTCTTCAGCGGGCTCTAGAACGTCTTAGGTTTTCTCGTTAACAACAGACCGTGCATGAATATAATAGCTAAAACAGATTTAAATTGTTATGGGAGCCAATGTCCCAAGTTTATAAAATCTTAAAGTATGTACCTAATAGTATGCTACTTTTTGGTTTACCTATTATTTTCAATTATGAACATTTATAATCGACTGATAAAACCATTTTAATCCCCCCTCCCCCTCACTTGAATACATTTGATGGTTTACATTTCTGATGTGTAAGATTAAAAATTAAGTCTTATCTCCCCCCCCCCCCCCCCATTTCTATTAATTGGCATGGCCATTCAACATATACTACCAACGTAAACCTGGTTAAGCCTGAATCCTCGTCACCGTTTTCGATCAACCCGGAGAGCGGGGAGTAGCGTTTTGGTTTGAATTTTGAAAAATGAAACACTAAGTATATTTCGCTTCAATTCCAAGATTTCTTCTCAAACAATAGGATAATACGTACGTTTTCTTCTCCTATTCATGTTCTTCTACATATTCTCCTTCCGTAACGTCTTCTGTTTTCTCACCCTAATGACTGGACCTTTGGCAGGAAAAAAGTCAACATGAGCGTATTTTATAAAGAGTGACTACACTATGAACCCTGACTGTTAGTACACGAAGGTTTGTTACTGTCATTGCCAGCCCTCCCTCTGACCCTTCTCCCTACTACGCAGCACGGGATCATATGATCCCATCGGGCCTCCAGGATGTCTGAAATGGGATCGCAATGATTCCATCGGTGCGGAATGGGCTAGGCACACACCGGAAGAAAGTTAGTGAAATGAAATAACTAGGTACCTACGTCTACGTTCGTATGAACATACGTTAGTGCGTACGCACGTCAATGTCTATGATATAGTACAGCGGAGAGTGGGCGGACGGATTTATATTTATTCCTTTTAGCGAATATTCGTAAAAAATGAAACTATTGCAATGGCTAAGAAAATTTAAAATCGAAATTTCTTAATTGAAATCAGTTTTGAGAAATTCTGAAACGAATCCTAGAGTTTTACGCTTTTTCATATTTATATATTTACTAGAGGCCTGTTAGGGCTTGGAAAGCCCTAATCTAGAACACGATCAAGATAAGCACAGAGGCGAACGGCGACACGGGGCCGTCTAACACTGAAATCGGTCCGCGAAGTTCTTCACAATTTCAAAGATCGTTCAGAAATAACAAACTCTCCTAGATGTTAATAACTACACAACGTTTCTTACTTACCGTGGCAACTGTTGTTACTGCCACAGCCTAATAAACATATAGTCTCCCTATCAAATTTCAACTTCTTTCAGAGAACAGGAAAGGATTTGGCTCACTCAGCTGATCAGAAAAGACCCCATCACTACGTTTCTTAATTACCGACACCTGGGGCCGTGCTGATTCGGAATTATATATAAAGACCGTTCGGAATTATATCTAAAGTCCGCTAAGTTCTTCAGTTTCAATTTCTTCGTTCAGAAATAACTCTCCTAGATGTTAGTAACCACACTACGTTTCTTACTACCGTGAATTGATGGCAACTGTAGTTACCGCCACAGCCAAATAAACAACTCTCGTTGATAAGGACCGCCTAGAACACGATCAAGGCGGGTATAGAGACGAACGGCGACACTTTTGCAACAAACTTGGGGCCGTGCTGATTCGAATGAGCCGTCTAACACTGAAATCGGACCGCGAAGTTCTTCACAATTTCAAAGACCGTTCGGAATTATATATAAAGAAGATGTGTCCTTCCAGACGATCTCTCCTTAGGATTGAGATAAAAATTCCGTTCTTGCGCCAAAAAATCAAGCTTTCCAAACGAAAGGATGAGTTCGTTGGCCAGCACTTATTGAGCACATTAAATTACTAGAATTTCAAAAATGTACTAAAAAATCACTAAAAATGGCTAAAAACGGTTGAAAATCGTTAAATTTATATTTTATTGGTAGAATATTGCTCAAATCAATTTTATCAACTATAAAATAGAACAGTCACAAATTTATGAACAAAATTATGCTGAAAAATGTACTTAAAATTTGCAAAAAAATCAAAAATGGCAAAAAAGCTAAAAATTCAAAACTTCTATTTGAATAGATTATTATTTAGAATGCGTTGTTTGCCATAAAATTAATAGTTAATAATTTCCTTGAACTATAGGTAAAATCTCAAATTTCAAAACAATTAAACATTACAGAATACGATAATTTACAAAAATTTGCTCATTAAATCATGCTGCATGACTGAAAATTTTAACATGTATCATGTTTTACCGCTGGATTTTGTGCTTGAAAATTAAGCGAAATTCAGCGCGAGCCGACATGTTTTCTATTGATTTACATGTAGCTCCCTCAGTACTTAACTGAGGATATCAATGGGATCTTAATCCGCTACTCCAACTACTAATCCTCAGACAAAAACAAACGATCAATCAAAAGCATCTTTAGAAAGAATGATATAAATACTTGCTAAGATATTATATCATAGAGGTACATAGGATATTATATCACACTCGTGCAAGGTGCGAATTGAATAACTAGTATTGTTGCTATATATTTGTTCTAAGTGATCCGTTGGTCTACTCAATTGTGTTGCGATTCGTATAGTATCATCAAGTGTTTTAGTGTTTTAATAATTAATTTGCTCTTTCCATTTAGACGCCCACTCGTCAAACCGGTAGTCCAGCAGACATAAATATCCACGTTAGGTTGGAATTGTTCTTTTCAAATTGGCTTCACGTCGCTGTGAGGTGCGAGGTAAGTACCTAGTACAATATTTTATGATGTTCCGCTGGTATTATGTAGTTTGGGGTTTATAATAATTGCGAATGAAACTGTTATAGTTTATTAACGTATCGCCCACTACCACGTTTACTGTATCTTGAACGATCGATACGTTTGCTTTATACTAAACTTTTTAAACGACCAAGAAAAAAATTCAGTATCCCCCCCCTCCTCCAAGTATGAGAAGGTACGTAGAAACGAGAAAAAAAATAATAAAAATCTGTCTTTTGGAGCTTTTTTACGATTTTCGTAGAAAATGAAACTGTTGCAATGGGTCAAAAAATTTAAAATAAAAATTTTTGAAAACTTTTTCATTGATTCGTTCATACGATCATGCTGCATGACTGGAACTTTATTTCCTAACTAATCAATCAGAGTTTATTTAACTTGGGTAAAAAGTCACAAATGAGAATTATTAGTCCTGTATCCTTGATTTCACTTCAATTTGAAACTTTTCTGGTTTAAATTTCAAGATAGGTACGAAGATTCCGAAAATTTAATTTAAAAAATCCTTTCGCCCTCCATCGTCGGAAGCTTTTTGCCAAAACTACTGGACTGACCCACACCTAGTTGCCTCATCAATTCTAACCAATCCTAAAGGGTAGAATTTAAGAGCTTAAGTGTTCATAATTCGAGATCTCAAAAACTTTCAACGTAACCGTAGTATTATTATTTTTTGGATGTCATTGATAGGTATTATTTAGAAAAATCGAACGAAACCACCCGGAACGATAATCTGTTCGCTCCCCTTAAGGGTAAGCACAAGAGCGACACATTTAATTTACTGAGTGAACTGCTAAATTTCATCTTTGTCCGCGAGAATGTGCGATTGGATGTTAAATCGGGACCGATTAAAGGAACATTGCAACATAGCCTAATAATTTCCGACGATCGTATCAGCTGATGAAATTGCGTGGGGCAGCAGTCTGCCGTTTAAATGCATTTCCACAGAGGTTATTCATTAAATCTTCAAATTAATCATGTGTGCAGCAAAACTGTATGCAGATAATTTGTATTTCACTGTGAATAGTGCCACGCAACTGATGAATCAATCGTGAGGATACCCCAGAGTCATTTCCGAAGAATTTCTTTGAGTGGTGCGAGTATGATTAAATTATTCAGCCTTACTCGGATCTAACGGAGCGGTTTAAAAATTTCAAATAAGCCTCGGCTTTCTTCATCAAACACTTCAGAAGTACCTTTCGTTTCTGAGTTCCCTCCCTGATCTGAAAAAAATTCTTCGGATAGAATCGTCTTACAAGCAGTGCCTAAATGTGATTCTATGCCAGAGTGTGTTGCCAAATAATGCAGCAGCATCCTATTGTTTTGCCTGCTAGGGCCTGCATTACCTTCCTGATGGTGTTCTGATGTTGCGATGCAGGCTTACCTAAATGATGTTCACAACCAGTCAACAGGCAAAACCCAAAACATGCCCCCTTTTGGCAAAACTCTATCAATAGATCCTTCAGACTATTCACTTTTGAGATTGTATGCGCTATTAACCTTCCACAGCCTATATTATTATAAGTGATCACCTCATTATATTAATATAAAATATAATAAGGCAAATGGTAATATATTATATAATTACCAAACTGCAATGATACACTCTAACACAGCGTTGTTCTTTCAGATTAACAATGTACTTCAAAACTGCAAAGCTCTTCATCATTGTTGTCTCTTTTGTGAACAAAGCAGCAGGGGTGAGTATTATTTCAACATTTTCCTTCACTGATTTACCTTAGATTATTTCAGCTATAGCAAAGTTTAGTTTATTTATTTCGTTCGTCGTTCTCGCAGAGCAGAAAACAAAGTACCAGTCATGCAGAATTTTAATTAATTATCGTATATTAGGTAGGTATGTCACATAAATAAATTTTGTCACCTTCCTTTTTATATTTAAAAAAAAAAAAAAAAAAAAAAACTCGTTCTGAATACTATTCTGAAATTTAACAAAGTTTTTGGAACTTGAGCTTTTTCTGTTTTTATTGATTTTTTACAACCTGAAAATATCATAAGATTTTACGAAATAGTTTCGATGTTTTGTTTGTCAGTCCTAAGGAATTCAAAATTTGTTTATGCTTAGTAGCCATAGTCGTGAACCTAATCTCCAAACAGGCAATAACAATTTCCACCAATTTTGGCGAATGAATCCGGGGAAATAGATATTTCAGATAGTTATTTCCGGCCACTTTTGTACTTGCCCAAAGATGATAAAATTATCAGCCATCATCTAGGAAATGTAATCAAAATTGGTTTGTGATTAGGTATAGTTTTGCCCTTGACTAGGATTGATTGCATACAGATAGAAACAGAATCGAAATTTTCGAGGAAAATGTAAACGCAAAAATCACGTGGTAATTTTGATTTTGAAGGATACAAAAACGTTAACCTCGTGTACGAGTAAATTTATTGCTTTCCTATCCTCGATAGTGAGGATGATAAATGGTAAAACCCTGGTTTCCATAAGATGGCGCAAGTTCCTTCGTTTCAAGGAGACTAACGAGTCGAGTGGATCACACAAAGGGTAATGAATCGTTTTCCAACAATAAACTTTGGTTTTCTTATTATTATGGTTGACCAACGTTTCATCAAGAGTCTCACTTTTTCCACAGGACCAGTGCTTCTGCCCAACAACATTTGACCCTGTTTGTGCATCAAATGGCCATGTATTCACCAATTCCTGCGCTATGGAATGTTATAATCTCGAAAACCGAGAGGGTGAGTGATGCTAATGATAGGTAGTACTCTTGAGGAAAAATCCTTTCGTTTCAAGTCTACTGACAATTATATTTAGTTTATGTCGTTTGTCTTCTTTCCAACGTATTTCATGGTCTCTTCTTTGCTCACCGCAAAGCCACAATGAAATCCAGTCAATTCTTTGCTTCTCTATCGCATAACCTTTACAAAACTAAGGAAAATGATGGATGATGTATGAAATATAATATCGTGCATTTATTCACCTACGCTTCACTAGAACTAGCTAGTAGAACTTTTCTTAATAACATTCTTGATACAAAGTACGAGTACCTATATATCAAATAACTAAAAAACAGTAGAACCATGTTGCCCCCTGCCTAATCCTCTATAAACAATAATGATATTTTTGCTTCAGAACTACGAGTAATTGGATTCAGCCACTGCTTGGAGCACTTGAACAATTCCCCAACTTCTACAGATCAACACTTAGTAAGTTGGACATAGCCAATAGTTCATAGTTTTATATGCTTCAGTTGTTAATTGGTATGAACACTTAAAATTTAATTGGGGCTTCCTGGATAAAATACTACAAGCTGCGGTTTGAGTCTGACCTAGATTACGGACCTCGACCGCGTCTGGGACTAGAGGGCAGGGTTAAGGCTAAGTATCTCAGATTTTAATGATAATTTTTTCAACAGATGGCAGCACTTACTAAACACCTCATTTAAACAGGACACTAATTATTTGTTCACTGTTTGTGGATTTGATCTCTGTACGTCAATAGAGTATGCAATAATTAGTTTTGATCCAAATTATAATTGATTTTGATATGATAATAAAGAATATTACCTTAATTAAACAAAATTTTGAAAATCCGAGATTATAGCGCCTTAGATAAATATATATCCATCCACAAATTGATTTTAAAAATGCAAAAATATCCAATTAAAGTGATCAGAAAAGTAATTTAAGATTTTTTAATGATGTAAGATAGGCTAGTTTGGGTAGAGGTGAGACCAAATGCGTTCGCACAGCCTTAAATGGTCAAATTTCAAAAAATTTACCTAGGTACCTATTAATAAAATTGTTCAAAATGGAAAAAACGGCTAAAATCGTGAATTTATATTTTTTAGCAATCTTTAGGTCAAATAAAGTGTTTAAACAACGAACTAAAACATTATGAACTTTGTGCAAAAACGAATGCAGGAAAATGTACTTAAATTTGATTAATGCTGAAAAACCGATAAAAATTCCCCAGAAGAGCTAAAATTTCCAAAATTTTTTTGAATCACAGAATATTATTTAGATCAAGTTTTTTTGTCGTAAAATTGGTAGTTAACTATTTCTTTGCACCCAAAATGCCCAAATTTCAAAACAGTGTCAATGTGACATAATATAGAAGATAATTTACGAAAATTCGCTCTTACGATCATGGCTGGAACGTTTTTCGTAAGAAAACGTCAGAATTCAGAAATTAATCAAGAATGGCTCAAACCAGTCCGACCGGTTTTGAAATTTGAAAATCAAAACATGAATTTTTTAAAATGTGTATGTAGATATTTTCTAGAATGTAGGTTATTTTTGTTGTAGTTGTTTCAGAAAATATTCATCTGCGTCTTATTTATTTTACAGGACTCCTGCTATCGAAAATGCAAGAACGATTACAACCCAGTAGTCAGCTCTACAGAGCGGAAGATATACTGGAACGAGTGCTTCCAAATATGTGATGCAAAAAAGGAAAAACACAAACGCCAATATTATTTGCTCCTGCTTGGAATTCTTAGTGCGATTGAGTGTACAATAGTTTTTTTCACAAAATACATAAAAAATAGACAGAAACAGCACTTGGTGTTTGAATAAAATTAACAAATAATAATTATGAGAACGGACATCGTTGAGAAAACATATTGGCGTCTTGCACGAGCTTATGAATTGTTCACCAACGAATCAATTCGAGAGTCTCAATCAGGAGTAAAAGTGCCGCTAACAAAAAATACATGTTGAATATACATTTGGGACTTGAAAGTAAACTTGAATCGAACCCCGTCAGAAGAGCAACTATGAAAAAGGTACGGACAACAAAGAGAAGTATATATCAACTTTTATATGAGACTGATTTATAGTGTGAAATCTTAATAAGTCATATCGGTAGTATTCATCGTGTAACACCTACAATGAGATTTATTCTTGTCTCGTTCACATGTGAGTAAGTTTTCTATAAATAACTTGCAGATACGGCGTGTTTTTTCAGAAACATGTGTGATTTAATGAAATTTATTGATACACTGCTAACATAATATAAATTATCAGAAAAATACATTTTCTTGAATTCCCCAATAATTTTTCATGATCTGGTATGAAAATAGCTCGTAAGACTGAATGAATCACTGACCATCTTTTCCATCAATAAGATATACATGGTCGAACTGCCGTACTACAAGTCTTCAAGATAGACAATTGATTCGGTGTTCGGAAAACATAGGATCAGGAATTAAATGAGTCCTTCAATGGAAGCCGAAAAGTGACTTTAATGCAACTGCTAGCGGAGCAAGAGTACCTACGGAATGGTGATAAAATTAAAGCGATCTCATGGGGCCAATCCTTGTGGGTGATGAGTAATTTAATATCGATATTGTTTTGCACATAAGAGAGATCCCCCTTCTTACAGAAGGTTGACATTTGTTTTGGAGAGCCTATCACATCAGGCGGGCAGGCTGGGGACACTTTGGCATAGTGCCAGTGTGCCCTCCAACCCGTGGTACCGGTTTTGGGATGGGAGATTACCATGTTACTGGACACTTCGCTGTCTCCAGATGCCTGACCGGGTAGCAGGCCCGAGGGCAGAGAATTTGTACCTGCCCTCTAACCGCTCTACCTCCGCCTGAGTGAGGATATTCTTCCCCAAACTGGGGTGTGCCGAGGAGGGAGGCTCTTCACGATGAATTCACTGATGACTAATTTTGGGGTTGGGTTCATGCCAACCATTGGGATCTGTGGTGTCCCAGGCTACATTCATGCGCGTGCTCACAACCAGGTACACCACCATTAGTTGTCATGTAGGATACGTAGGTGCCAGAACATAGAGCTTGAGTTACAGAATATTTGCAAAAACAATGAAAATGGCATAGTTCAAGTGCAAGCATCTACAAATCCACCCCTGATAATATGGTTCAAAAGCCAAGCTGGTTTTCAGCACAGAAAATAATGGAAAACAAAAAATTTATATTTTCCCAAGTAAAGATATTCTTAGAATTTCTTGTCAAACACTGCAGCTACCTATTGAGCTTTGCACTGGCCCACGGTGACTGGGATCGGCTGAATCGAATAACAACGAACCACCGATAAGATTACAATAATTTCAATGGCATTCCATCTTCAACTCAGCCCTTGGTGAACTCTAGCGGTTGGGGGTGCAACCATTAGAGACTTTTTGCAGTCGTCCCATTAGAGACTTTTTGCAGCCACCAAGAGGCGGCCTACTACGGTACCGTATTCAGCAAAATGGTTAATGCGCATGCGCGACGTACAAACAGCCGGGCGTCTCGTCATCACACGCCGTGCAAAACCGCAATCCTACGTTCTTCCATGACGGCTTCTCCACGATGAGTTCACACCGTGTTGAGCTACCTAACCTGACACTTTATGAACAGTACCATTACTTATTTACTTTTTGTCGGTGTCTCAGTCCTCAGTGTTACATTTTCGAATATACTGTCAAGTAGCTCATTCTGTATGGTTTTGGAGGTGCCTTTGAACACTGTAGCATTTTCCAAATGAGACCTCAAAATGTCGTCAGTTTTGGCTGATTTTCTTACTAAGCCCAGAAAACTTATCTTAAGTAAAAACTTGTAAGTAACAATGAAGTTAATATATATACTTACAAACGCCAAATCGTCCTTATACTCCTTATTCCGTCAGGATCAGTCGACAGGTGCTGTTGTTGAAAATAGGTACAATCTACGAATCTACTATCTTTATTCAAAGGTAAGACGTGAATAATAAAGGAACTGGGATGAATCAGAGAAATATGAACACATTTTTACATTTAAAACAGCAGGATAAGTAGGATCCTAGGTTATAGAATAGGAAACTAAGGCTAAACTATGATCTTACTTCCTAAACTTCAGAAGGTTGTTCTAGTTTTCCACAGTGATGGTGCAAAGGGAACTCTTAGCATGGAGTAACCAGAAGAAATCAGTTTGGCTAATGGAATAAACCGAAACTCTCTAGTGGAAACACTCATGACGTAAATTTCATTCTACGGTCTTTAGAAAAGTGGAAACACTGTCTGGGGCAAAGCCCCGAATATCATCAGAAATATCCTGTTATGACCTCTTTTTCCCGTTCCTTGCCCTTTATTTCCCGTTCCTTGCCCTTTATTTCCCATTCCTTGCCCTTTATTTCCCTGTACTTACCCCTTCACAGTCTAACCTGAATCAACAAAATTTCCCTCTCGATAGAGTGATATCGCAGTCAATCTACGTACTTTATTGCTGGTAGATGGATCATTGGCATAAACCTATTCCTTCTAGCTTCCACCATGGAGCCACAGCATGGAGCTAAATGCTGCGCTTTTCGTTCCAATTTGAAACGATGAGTTGCTACTTTTTCCCCAAAAGTACTGGGGCAATGTCCCGATGCCCCCCCTCACCGGCCACCCCTGTTCTGATCCAAGCACGACCAAGGATCGCAGCAAACCCGTTGGGAACAACATAGATTTCATCATCGATCTCACGACCATTGTACGAAGCCTTGATTGAGATTTTCCTATCTGGAATGAAGACATTTTGAGTACCTATAAGATCTAAATCCAATCTTGGCTGGTTGCAACAGAAGTTGGAGGTTGAGGTTGTAGAACTGATGCCTCAGGAGAAAAGTGTAAGCTGATCCTGAGTCAACTTCAGATTTGATGGCTTCCCCATTGATCCTAACATGAACATAATAGTGGTGGACGTTTGCTGAATGTTGGGTGTTCTGATAGATGTCCACGATGTGACGAACTCCATAAGAGTGAAAGAGGTCAGACTCGGATGTGTGAATCGTTTGTCTCGATGGATTTGGGAATTCTTGAATCTGATTGGTCGATTCCGATTTCAATTTTTTTGTGAGTAGAGTGCTGATGCA
Source organism: Adelphocoris suturalis (assembly GCA_030762985.1). Lineage (NCBI taxonomy): Eukaryota > Metazoa > Arthropoda > Insecta > Hemiptera > Miridae > Adelphocoris > Adelphocoris suturalis. The sequence goes on from CM061044.1 coordinate 60,324,628, forward strand.
GACTTTGGGGATGTGTCCTGTTTCAGAACAAGAACTACATTTGAGCTTTGTTTTATGGCCACTTTTCAACACGGCGGACAAATCGAGTCACTGCGCAATAACGCTGGTACTAATGCTCGAATTCACAAAATTTTTATTTTTATTTAACACCCCGAAAATTCTTTATTTCGCTCCGATATGATCTTTTTCAAAGCTCTCAAAATTTTCGAGTTATTCAGTGATCGTCAGTTCTGTCACGTGTCCCCAGGACACAAAGGTGAACTGTACTTTAAAATATTTACTTTGAGCACTGAACTTCTGAATGTTTCTGATATACCGATAATATATTACATATGCCCTCTCTTAAATCCAACAGAAAGTGGGCGAGGAATATTTTTTCCCCAATTTATATTAGGCTCGGAAGTGTTGTCACCCAAACGTTGAATTCAGGGGCAGCCCCTTTTTGGCGGCGCGTGTGGCGGTTGAGGAAATATCCGGAAGAGCGCCCTGCTGCTATCAACATCTTCAGTTGAGTTTGAAGTTCCATCGAAAAATGCCGTAGGTAAGTCCAACAGCAGATTTTTCTCGTAATCAGGGTATAATAAACGCAAAACCGTTGCGTACCTTTATTGTTCATCATTCCTGTCACTTGTTTTTTCCATATTTAAGCATTACAAAAAAACGTTTAAAGCAGGGGAGGTAGTATTTCCATGGAGCACGAATTCAACCAGTGACTCAGAGCAGTTGTAAAAACCAATATGGCTGCCAACTGAACAGTAATGTGCGAAAACGTCATTCCTGTCACGGTCAGTTCTGTCACGTGACAGGACCTGACAGTGTGTGACAGGAATGACGATTTTTATTCAGTTCTTTCGTTCATTCTTTTTGCTCCTTTCAACCAACATTATGAGCTTCGCAACTTTTAACTCCTCTGTAGAATTCATATTCCCAATATGAAATTAATTTCAAAGTGGGGTTTCCGTTTTTAAGCTTTTTTTTACGGGTTATTGAAATCTGTAACGACTGTTCGGAAACGTGCTTTTAGCGAATTTTCTTAGAAAATGATGCTATTGGAATGACTCCGAAAATTTAAAAATAAAAATGTTCTTCATCAAAATCTGTTTTGAGGCATTTGAAATGATTCCTGAATTTAAACACTTTTTTATTTGTATATAAATGTACATATGTGTCATTCCAGACGATAAGTCTCGATAGGATTGAGATAAAAACCTCGTTCTTCCGCCAAAAATTAAGCATTCCAAAAGAAAGGATGAATTTGTTGGACAACACTTTGGTCAATTAGTAAATTGGTCAAATTTCAAAAAATGTACTAAAAAATCACAAAAATTACAGAACCGGCTAAAAATGGTTAAATTTATATTTTTTTAGCAGAATATTACTCAAAAAAAGTTTATCAACCATGACCAAGGTCATTTAAAAATTGAAGCTCAAACTTATGCTGAAAATTGTACTCAAATTTCATCATAAAGTGTGCTAAAAAGTCGATAAAAATTTAAAAAAATCTAAAAACTCAAAATCTTTGTATAGAAGATTTTTTTTACAACAAGTTTTTTCACAATAAAATTAATTGGTAACAATTTCTTTGCGCACAAACTTCTCAAATTACAACTTAATTTAACTGAAGTGTAATACGATAATTATGGGAAATTCGCTCTTATGATCATGCTGGAAGACTGGAACTTTTTTTTCTGTTAGAAACCCATGTTGTACTTCAGTTCTTTGATATTAGGTATGGATATATAATTGGGCATTACATATTTTCCAGGTTTTCCTTTTTCTGCGCATCTTCATTCTCGTTTTTACAATTTTCAGTCTTCAGAATGGCCCCTCAGAAGAAGAAAGAAACAGCAGAAAAAATAAGAAGAGAAGCGAAAAAAGATGTTTCCCCTTTGTTTTACTGGACAATGACACATTTTTGTTGGTTCTTTATACTCAGTAAAGTGTTCTATTTTTGATCTACCTATTAGGTGAGAATTTTTAAATGTTAAACAAATTTGCTATCCTGTAATTTTTCTTGTCTATTTTTGCGTTTTGTTCCTTTTTATAGTTCAGTTTCCTACATATTTCTCAGTAAATCTCTTTACAAATCTTGTTCCTAAGTAAGTTATTTATATTTCTGCAAGAGAATAGATTCAGACTGATCTCTACAGTTGGTCGCATCTACTGTCCTTCCTATATGACTGAACTTCTCTTCGTCGTCAATAGTTGAAATATTTTAAGTGTTCTAAAGAATTTTGTAATAAATAAAATATTTTCTACGAACCTCCCGTGTACTTTGATCTCCTTTCAGGTCTTATTGTATGTGAATGCATACATTAAATTATGCTGGACACCCTCTTTAGTTCAGATCCGGTCATTTCTGTCACACCGCATAAAACACTCATAAGTATTCTATAAAATGAAATTTCAAATGATCCCCTATCACATCTTCTTCCAAAAGATCTTCTTTTGTAGCAACCGTCTTTGAATGAAATGTCATCTTCTTTAATTGTACTCTATATGTAATATAAGATATGTGAGAATGAAATTGACCATCAAAACCGTAAAAAACTGAAAAATTCTTTAATTGAAAAATTATGCTCAGCAGACATTGCCGCAAGTAATACCAGACTTAAGCGAAAAACCAACAACGAGAACTTCAGAGTGACTTCATCATCAAATACAGGCGTGACAGGACTGACACTTCGCAACAACTTTTAGAGCTTCTACTTGGAGAAAAAAATTGAAAAACTCAAAATTCAGCTCGGCCGTTTTAGGGATGGGTTCCCAAACGTTTTCTTGAACGAAAAAGAGTTTTTCCAGCGGATTTTAATTACATCGGTTTGACAAAATTTTCTTGAGTCAATTTGTCCGCCGTGTTGAAAAGTGGCCAAAATCTGTCCGGCACTCTTTAGAATTGTGATTTTCCTTTCCACACCTCAGACAACATCCGTCTATTTTGTTTATATCTACAGATGTTGTTTGGTTCGATTTTGGAGCGAGAGCTCTTGAGTTGATTTTTGATGAGCATCCTTTACGATGTCTTTGAAATCAGTCTTACTTGACTGTAACACGCTTTCACGAATTGAATCGTCCTTGAGGCCCCTAACAAATTGAGCGCGTAGAAAAATGTCAGCAATAGATACATGGCACTCGCACGGAGAGATGAAATTACAATCCCCTATTCCTGATCGGAGAGAGGTTACGAATTCCGCAATTGATTGGTTTTCGTGCTGGTACATCGATAAAAACTTGTGTTGAGCAACAAGTTCGTTCTGTTGGGGGGCAAGATGATCATCGAGCAGCTGGATGAGCTCACTATAAGTATGCTTTTTAGGCTTCTTGGGAGCACCTACAGCAGCTATCATTTCGAAATATTTTGATCCAATCGAATTGAGAAGCATCCTAACACAGTAAGGTTTGTCAGCAAGAACGTTTTTCATTTCGAGATAGTTTTCCAACCGTTGCTTATAAGTTTTGAATGATTCCTTGTTGGAATCAAAAGCTTCAAAGCTAGAAACAGAGGTGATAATTTGAGGTCGAAGTTGATTGTCGAGAGCTGGGAGTACCAGTTGCAGGCTGTTCAGACTTTGATGTATGGATGGCGTAAAGTAACTTCATCATCAGTTGGTTTTGACTGTCCATAAACATTTTGAATTGTTGTGGTTCCATGTTTCAGTTGATAATTTTCTTGAAAACTTGAAATTCGAGTAATTCCTAGTACGATTAAAATGAGACTGGAATGAGTAGAAAAGATTGAAGTAAAATGAGTAGATTTTGTGATCGATAAAGTTTTACCTCGTCGCCAAACTTGTGGTGACCCAACAGTTGGATGAACTAAGAAAACACTGGTATTAACATGAATAGAATTATAATTAAAATATGAAATTGGAGAGCGGTACATACATTGTAAATTGGAAAAAAGAAAACTGTAAATTATTGTTGTCAAGTCTCTTGGATACAATGATTTGTCGTATCTTGGATGACAATGGTCACGATAAGCTTGAACGCAGAAATGGTCTGAGAAATAACATCGGCTTGAAATAAATGTTGACGCTTTGACGATGAAGAAGTACCTCCTAGCTGACGTTCTTGGGTGATTTAGCAATTTGAATTTGAGTTTTCCCAGTCAAACCCGTTTCACTACGTAAAACTGGTACCTACCTATTATCTCCCATTTTTAACTGATCTTATCTTTCTTATTATGTAAACATAAATAAATTACCTCGAAATTCACAAGAGCATGTTATCTAATAATAATTTCACTCGAGTTGCTTCAACCAAGAACCAAAAAAATAAAAGAAAAGTATTCATGTAATTTCTTATCTATCTACGAGGCATTGATGAAATAATAAATTTATTCCTAATTGAAGTGACCACTTCTCTGATAATCCAACCTATATAAAACTCTTCATTACGATGCAAAACCTCTTTTTGACTTCACAGCCAACCATCATTTCGAAGGTACCTATCTAATCAATAATGAAGGTCTACACTATTATTATAAGAATTTAGAGGAGTTTCATTTTATTTTATGACATTGTTGCCTAATGAGTAACCATCCGTTCCATACAAATTCAATTACTTTGAATGTCTAGTTTTTACTTAGCAATTTTCATTAATGTAGTTCTTTTAGAATTGAAGTAAATATGGTCCCCGCTTTTCTCTCTATCACTAATCTCATGTGTATCATACTTTGATGATTAATTGTAACGAATAAATATACCCACTAACGAGAGCAATATAGTTGCACTAAATTCTGATTAATTGGAATATATATTGATATTTGACAGGGAAACATGGCCCATACCGCAGTTTTCGTTTTCATGGCGTTGGTAGGAGTGGCGCTGTCTGTAAGTATAAATTTCGTTACATATTATTTTACTTCCAACCGTTTTTCAGGGCTCATTTCGCACTTGAAGAAAGTAAAACCTCTTCTAAATTAATGGATAATTATGTATTGACGATCGATCGAATTTGGCCTGATCAGGAAAAACTGGTACACACTTTATTTTTTCATATATAGGAACCTCTAGTTTTCTATGATTTGACTCCTAAGCAAAATTTCACGAATAATTTCGAGGATGATTTTGGAATTTCCACCCAAGTCGGTTTTGAGGAGTGTGTCACCCAGGGAGCGTTTTTTGACTTTTTTTGTCTTAAGGCGCATACGCAACCCTAAACCTACAAGACGATAAATTGAACGACATCTCTGCAGCGACATGTCGTTACATTTTGACGGAGATTTGTGCTGTTTTCGTCTAACCTTCCAATCTGGCTCTTACTCAGACAAGTGGTAACGACTTGCGGTTTATACACGTCTTGCATGAACCGTTTTATTGTTCAGACAAATCGTTCTGTTCTATCAATGCCTTTAGCTCAGGCCCATGAAATGAAACTTGATCACGGAAAATGAACAGGTCATGTCTTCACTTTCTTACATGAACTGAATAATCGTTATAGGAAAGCGTTCCAGTCATGCAGCATACCGTATGAGCGAATTTTTCTTAAAGTTATCCATCGTATTATGTATTAAATTGTATTGAAATTTGAGCAACTTCATTCAAGAGAAATTGTTAAAAACGAATTTTATGGCAAAAAAAAGCTAAATAAAATTCGACGATTCAACATTTTTTTTTTATTTTTAGGTTTTTTTGCTGTTTTTATAGATTTTTCAGCAATTATTATTGAAATATAAGTACGTCATTCAGCCTAATTTTGTGCTAAAATTTTTTAATGTCCTATTTAATCATTGATTTTTTTGTTTTGACTGAAACTCTGCTAAAAATATAAATTTAACGGTTTTTGGCCGTTTGTAGCCATTTTTAGTGATTATTTTAGTACATTTTTTGAAATTTTACCAATTTAATGTACTAAAACTTGATGGCCATCGAACTCATCCTTTTGTTTGGACAGCTTGATTTTTCTGCGCAAGAACGGAATTTTTATCTCAATCCTAAGGAGAGTTATTGTCCGGAATGACTCACACACACACATTTTTATTTTGTAATAAACAAAACTCCCCTCAAAGGCGGAGGGAGCACACCATTAAATTAAAAAATAACCAAAAAATAAAAAATTGGGGAGGACGCCTAGGTTTACCCGATGCCGGCTCTAGGGATGAGGGAAGTTGCAGAAGGATGAGGAAGAAGAATGGGAAGAAAAGAAGTGCCCTTATAAAACGACCACCAGTTCAAATAAGAACCCCTCAGGACGCGAGTAGTGATACCAGGGAGCACTCCCACCGAGATGCCCAACTCGAGTATGTTACGCTCCAGGAAAATAACTCTCACAGTCGAAGAGGTTTGGTAACCCGGTCCTCATGGCTCTGATCGTTAGAGTGTCGCAACTTCGGAAAATTATTAATAATTTCTCGTAGTTGTGACGACGCGAGTTCGAACTCCTGTCGAGGTATCAAATATTTTTAGCCCGTTAAAGTGGCGCAGTCGAAATAGGACCCGAAATCATACGAAGCAATAATTAATCAAATCCCTCTCGAGCCAAAAGACTGTAAACATCACATTTCCTGTTGTTATGCCTTTCACTTCCTCGCTCACTTGAGTCAAAACACACAGTGACAATGACCTCGCTCGACTGCTGACTTGTTCCAGCAAGCATCTGCTGAGCCAGTGGCCTGCAGTTTCACTTAGTCATTCGTCCGACCCCAAACCAGCCGAGACGGCTGGCATTTGACTCAGGGGAAATGTTACGCTCCAGGAGAATAACTCTCACAGTCGAAGAGGTTTGGTCACCCTGGCCTCTAAGCTCTGATCGTTAGAGTGTCACAACTCCGAGGAATTTCCCGTAATTTCTCGTAGTTGTGACGACGCGAGTTCGAGCTCCTGTCGAGGTATCAAACATTTTGGGCCGTTACAAGTAACTCTGTGGCACTTTTCCCGCACATACCCCGCACCATGACATGGTTGTAGCCATTACCCTGATGTTGTTGGTAGCCACTCCTTTTAGCTCGGAAATCACTTGCCAAGGGTCATTTCTGTCCAGGATTATTGCAGACCCATCGGGCTTAACAGCAACGATATCCTGCTTCTTGCTCAGGTGACTCGGCATGTGATATAGTCTCTCCCTTTCGACATCCCAACCGCTGGATGACAAAGCTCCTGCTATCTGCTTGGCAACCGCATTGTGACGTAGAATGCAGCCACCGTGAGTACGAGGAAACTATTGCACCACATGATACAGATCCTCATTTTTACCCTGACAGGCACAGCAAAGGGTGTCCACTTTCCCACGACTACTCCTTGAACAACTCACTGAGGTGACTAATGTTGCCACCTGTACAGTGTGAAAATGGCGATAGTCTCGAGCCCCAATGCCCTCTGTAGCCCATTCCACCCACTGGAAACAAATGGGAGATTCAGAGCTCTGTCCGAGCTCTTTACCATCTACTGACCCATGCAGCGCAACAGCAAACTCAGCAGATCAGCTAGGTCGTGGAGCAGTTGGTGTTGCTCGATCACACCACATCAACTGCCACCTGACAAAGTCCAGGTCAGCATCAGTGTGGGCGTCCTCCCAGCTCGAGCCCCTAATGGTGAGCAGGCGCTGGCGGAGTAATGATGGGATGCTAGCAGAGAGACCACCGGCCTAGACTGGTGCGTGAATATAGGCACTTAGGACACCAGGTGGAAAGCCTAGCCAAGGCCGCACAGCAGAGCGAACTTCACAATCTAACTCAAGCAGCTTCCCCGCAGTAAGACTACCAAAGACTAGCCCATAGGTTAGCTTTGGCAGAAAGTACGTGCGGAGGAGGTGCAGCTTCTGCTGTGGCTTCAATGGAGCCTTGGTGATACAAGCTATTGCTCCACCAAGTTCCACTTGGCTTGCAGCAATGGTGGCCACACCCATGAAATCACCTCCAAGGTACCGCCAAACCTCCAGCACGGATTGGGTGGGGATGGGTGACTGTCCTAAGTCAAAACACTCCTCACCCACCACCTTCACCTGATGCTGGCAACCCAATGGGTTAACCACCAAACCACACCTGGCTAGCTGCTCAGCAAAGGCATCGAGCCTTCACAGGTTTCTGTGAGTAGGATGACATGATTGGTAAAAGCCATCGCACCTACTCGCACCCCAGGGGTGAGATCAAACCCTATTTCAGCTGGCAGCTTACCCAAGGCCGTATCCACGACCAGGTTAAAGAGGCGGCAGAGGATCCCCCTGTCGTACCCCATGCCCAATGACAAAATCCCTTGACATCTCGCCTTGTGCCTCGAGAACCATCATAACTTAGTGGTACAGGCAGGCTACATACTCAGACTACAAACGAGCAGGTGCCCCCACACCACAAAGACAATTGGTCAGGGAAAAATGGCTTACAGTGTCAAAGGCTTTAGTAACGTACAGAGCGGCAAGATGGAGCTGCCGTTTCTTAATACGGGCCATTGAGAGAGATCCCCCTTGGAGAAGGTTGAAGTTTGCTTAGGAGGTCCCATCCTTTGTGGACGACGCTTCTCCCCCCCCCCCCCCCCCTCTTCCTCCTCCGGTATTGTGGCGGTATTATTAATTTAGCCTTTTTGTATTATATGTCATTGCTACAATGGTACCTACCTATCTAATATTTTTCCTTGCCTTCATTACTGATAGTTTTCAGCTAGAAGGTCTCCGTAAAAACTTACTCTACGTTAAATTTATTATTTTAATTAAATTGTATAATTTTTTCAATTTTTTACCCACGGGAAATGGGTGCATTTTGAATTTTATCTTTACATTTTTTTCCTATTTATTTATTATTATAATAGTTTTTTCCCCATTTTTTTTGTAAACCATATTTTAGCCAGAAGGCTCTTCTTAGTCTACTTCAAGATCATTAGGTATTGAATAATGAACCAAAACTTAGTTCTTCATCTAATTGTATACATAAACGTCACTGATACAATTTTTGATGACCCTGATAGGCTCCACAGCAGTGCATCTGCCCAATGATCTTCGCTCCCGTGTGCGCGTCCAACGGGCAGGTCTTCTCAAACCGCTGTTTGTTGAGATGCCACAACGCCGAAACAAATGAAAGTAAGTGAATCAGTATGGATCCTGTTCGAGAATAATTTTACTCTTTCCTGAAAAATATGTATTTACTGATTCGTATCAGGAACTCAATAAATAAGACTCCAATGGTGGCGCTCCTTTCAGTGACATTCCTAGTCGCCCCGGATCTCCCATCAGTCCAGGAATCAAAAATAAATGATACAGAAGGAATTATTAGTTTATAATATCATCTGGGAAGATGGTAAGAGAGATTACCTTTATTAACCAAAGATCCTTTACTAAAGTATAATAGAATGAACTTTTCCAATAGGTAATATTATTGTTTATAACATAGTTTTTGGACGTTCCTCTGAAGCTAAACTTCGTCAAAAGTGAGACGGCCTATTGGAATTGATCCAGGGGGTGTGAGACGACCCAAGCATGAGGGGAAAAATAGTAACCGAACTCATATCCGTTTCAGACCATTCTAAAACCGAATCAGTAAAAAAGAAGTTCGAGCCATGCAGCATGATCTTATGAGCGAATTTTAGTAAATTAATATTATCGTACTATATTATTTTACACTGTTTTAAAAATTGAGGACTTTGAGTGAAAAGAAATAAATATACTACCATCTTTATGGCAAACAACTTATTTAGTGTTTTGCGATTCAAATAAAATTTTGGATTGTTATCATTCATTTACAGTTTTTATCAATTTTTGTGTGCAAATATTACGTAATGAAATTTAAGTATATTTTTCAGAATAAATTTGTGCGTAAATTGTTTTATGTTATAGTATAACTTAGTTAAATGAAGGGCTCTACAAGAGCATGTATATGTTCACAAAATTTTAAGAAAAACAAGAACGTACTACGCAAAACTAATTTTTATATTTCGGCCTAATATTGCCTTTTTCAAAACTACAAAGAAGAATGAATTTTGGGAATTTCAACGTTGGTACGGAGATATACTTGCCAAGGAGAGAGTTACCAGGTTAACGCCTAATATTCAGGCCTGGATAATCATACGCTCCCAATACATTGCTATGCGCTCGTTCTGAATGAAGTAGCATTATTTTATTTGCATTTTGTTTCATCTCTGGCATGTTGGCTCACTGGTAACTCTTCATCTCTTCTAACAACAGTTGCCCTGTGGTTGTTTACTCCCAAATTAAGGGGTGTTTCGGCTTTGCCAACGTAAAATGCAGGGCATGTTGTGCACAACAACTGATAAACACATAGGTATTGGTGTTTGACATTCTGCCGATCCTTTGCGCTTGTAAGAGTTGGGGTTGTTTGCCGATGTGAACTCTTCTTCTTCCAGTACAATTGTGCAAACTCTGCAACGGCTTTGCATATATATATATATATATATATATATATATATATATATATATATATATATATATATATATATATATATATATATGACAAAATGTTAAACTCTAGGATTCGTTTCAGAATGTCTGAAAAGGATTTCAATTAAAGAAATTTCCGAAAATTTTTATTTTACAATTTTTGGAGCCATCGCAATAGCTTTTTTTTCTACGAAAATTCGTTAAAACCTTAAGTAGGTAGGTATGTGTTTGTCTGACAACTTTTGTTGACTCTGCCCAGGCCACAATTCTCAACCGATTTTTGAGATTCCTCCTTTGTTCGATCCCATTTTTAGTCTAGTTGTGCAAAAAATCCCCAACATTTTGGATTGTACGACAGAAAAAGGTGAATAGAGGGAGTAAGCCCGTTTTATTCCTCCAAGATGTTAGGTTGACGCCACCCAGGCTATACAATGAGCGCTATACCCTCGTATTCATTATATATTTTTAGATGAATATAGATTCATTCCTAGGAAGTTCAACACCATTCGCACTCTTCTACGATGAGTAGTTTTCTTTCTATGATATTTCAAAATTGCCTGCACACATGGCACGACACACATGGCAGGGGGCGGGGGTTTTGACGTCACCAGTGTGCGAACCTGAAAAATCGTGGCAAGAAAACTAGTCACAGTTGGAGCGTGAGGTTGATGCCAATATTCTTGGGATGGAATTTTCTTCCGTTTAAAAATAGTTCAAATAACTATTTCACACCCACTGGTATCGCTAATTCTCTACCGATATTCGTGATTCTCATTTGTTTGAGTCCAATTTTAGTCTAGTTGTATAACAGACATTAGTAACTTAAGGATTTACTTCTCCGTGGGGGGTGGAGAGGTACGTAATTACCGATTCTTTCAACCGCTGCCCAAGCTTCGAATCTCTACAATTCTCATGATTCTTATTTTGTTCCATTGAGAATTCAATCAAGATGTTGTTGTTGGTTAGTTGAATACGATCCCTGGAAAAGACGATTGGTTTTTCTAAAATTATGAACTTCACGACATAAATGTTCTACCTTACATTGTTATTCTCATTTCATTTCTAATTCAGAACCGATTTTTTGTAGATCTTGAAGTCGTTGCAGCTAATGAATGCAAGACGCTCATGCCTCCTACGCTGGAAATGTATAGAGAAGTGGTGAGTATACGTAATTTTATTGGTTTTCAGGGTTTCAATTTAACTCTTACGCTTTAAGGCAGTTCAACGACCTACACATAAAAAGTGCTTGAATTCAGTAGGTAGATATCTACCTTAGCCATGCATGTTACTGCGTACTTTTTGATGGCTGCGGTGAACGCAAAGGCCTCAGTTATATTCGAATGGAATGGAACAATTTAAAAGAAACTCGAGAATGTTGTAGATACCCAAAACAATTTTAATGAAAGCCAAAAGTACTCAATTTCGGGCATTCTGTCGGTTGGCAGTTTTAAGAGGCTTTCTAATAACTACCTGTTAAGCTCAGCTTCATGAAATGGGTAAGCGTCATTATTATTAGCCCATCTTTGCCATTATTATTTGAATGAATATCATGGAAGTAGCATCATTCAATTTGTATCATTCAACTCGAAGGGGCGATAGAAGATTTGATAGGTGAAAGAATGAAGGTACATTTCATGGCCTAACAACCCTGCACAATATTCTCAATTGATGGAAATGATTCATAATTTATTCGTCCTAATGATGTTGAACATAATGCTGAAAAGTTTTAAAAGAGTTTCCACATTTTCCGGAGCAGTAAGGATGCTAACGTCATGACTTTGAAAACTATTTTAAAGGTTGGCAATTCTGTGTGTGCCCCTCACTGTGTCTAATACTCGCGTACCTCATCGCCTCTATTCTAGTTCTCGCATTTCTCGCTTAAAGTAATAAAAAAGTGTTTTCTCTCGTTAATTTTATACTCGTGTCCGCGTTATTATTTATCCCCATTTCATTATTTATAATAAAAACCTTTTTTCAAAACCTTCAAAGAAGACATAGACTAAGAAGGTACTTTGTTGGCACCTCTAGCTGACGTCTACTCAAGATACAACTCTTCGTGTGGCAGTACCAACTTCAGTAGATTACTACCACAATCAATATGATGGTTGGCATATTTGTTTATGGATGGGGGTCGGGCTATCTTTGCAAGCAAAAGGTCGCCAGCCAATGCTATTTGAAAAACACTGATGCAGGATCAATATGATTTGCAAGGACTATTACAGATCGTGGTTTATTAAATTTAATATTTTGAATAGTATATTCCTGGCATATTCACTAAAGCTTCATACTAAATGGAGAATGTATATTCGCAATGTATTGACTGTTCAACAAAATACATTACTGCAATTCGTTTATAGGTTGAAAGTGTGAAAGACTGCCCCTGCTCACACGAATTTATTCCAGTGTGTGGTACTGACCTCAAGACCTACTTTAACTCTTGCGTTTTCAACTGCGCCACTAAGAAAGACAACTGTAAGTATTAAAAACCATCAGAAATAATTAAAATAATGTGTCACTTACAAAAAGAAGAAATTTAACTAAATGTATGAAAAGTACTTAACCAAAACTATAAAATGTATTAGGTAATATGTATTCAATTAAGTATTTATTAGCAATATTTATCTAAGTTATTATTCAATAATTATCCAGTAACATATCGGCAAATAGGTTACTAGTATTTCCTATTTGATTTTATTTAAACCTAAATGATTTCTCTCAGTCTAATATCTCTTTAAATTTTGATCCGAAGTAACAAGGTCCACCCCTAGGAGCGCTAAGGGCGAAGAACCAAAGGAACATGGTGTTTGAGATGATTTTCCCCTCGTAGATACCTTTCGTAACCCCTTTTCGCTCTATGATTCGTTCCCCGCACCATTAATCTCTTCAATATTGGTCAAAAATAAGAATTATGTTAATAATAGAGAAATCATTATAATAAAGAAACGCACAAACAAACAAAAAACCGGCAACAAAACAAAAACAACTTGTGTCCGTCACAACTGCCCTTACAGGCAACATAAGAAAAGCAAGAACTCTGTAAGATTATTTAAATCTAATTCAGCTATTTTGATATTTCTGTTTTTAGCTCTGAGATTGCTGTACCCTCGCCGCTGTCACATCTTGCCTTAATTCCAACTATCTGGAAAATTCCGGACCATGGAACAGAAATGCATTTTCCTTACTCAATGATCATTGTGTTTGAAGCTTACTTCTTCGTAATGTAATGTGTTTGTTGAATTAAATTTCGCACGGAATGATGTTTTTTTTTCTCTCACATTTTCACCTATGTCTCATGTTTTAGGTACCTACGTTCGGGTAGCAGGTAGTTGACTAAATACTACTAACTTATTGAGTAACTACTAAATACTACTAATAAGCTCAAAAACTTGGTAGTCTACCAAGAGTTGTTCATTCAAATCACAAGTCGTAGCAAGTGTCAGTCAAAATTGGGATACAGTAAAAAAAAGATTTTGGATTTTTAGCTTTTCTGCAGTTTTTATCGATTGTATAGCAAATATTAATGAATTATTTTTTTATTTTTTTAAAATGTTTTTCATCATAATTTTGTGAAAAATTCATGTTCTATTTTATATTTTTATAAACTGTATTTGAGCAATATTCTGCAAAAAATTATAAATTTAATAATTTTTAGACGTTTTTAGCCATTTTAAGTGATTTTTTCTCCACTTTTTGAAATTTGGCCAATTTAATGTGCTCAAAAAGTGCTGCCCAACGAACTCATCCTTTCGTTTGGATAGCTTGATTTTTTGACGCAAGAACGGAATTTTTATCTCAATCCTACGGAAAGTTATCGTCTGGAATGTCACATAATATATACCTATAAATATATTAATTGCTATGCAATTCTTAGGCCGACCCCCAACAATTTTTTATGTAACGTCCGTGACGAAATTAACGATGATTTTCACGTACAACCGAGTAGTTGAGTAGTTGCTATAGATTGTGTCACAATTTCAGTGTTTTTCACGTACAACCCAGCCGTTGTTAGGGGAATGAAACTTCCGCAGTTTTCATCGCACAAAAATCGTTCGCCACTCGTTGGAAAGCGCTTGATTTATTTGATAAATGTTCACATTTCAAGCTACCAATTTCCCTCTCCTTATGTACCTGGCTACATTCCAAAACTAAGTTGATTCAGGCTAAGAATTGCATAGCAAATTATCCTCGTTTTAGAGCGCCGAGTATAGATTAGGGGGGTCCAGGGGGGCGAAGCCCCCCGGCGAGGCGCGAACTTCAGGAATCGTTTCAGAATGCCTCAAAACGGATTGCAATGAAGACATTTTTCAAACATTTTGATTTTGAAATTTTCCGAGCCATTGCAATAGTTTCATTTTCCTCGAAAATTCGCTAAAAGATTCACGTTGTATTTTATTTCTATTAGGTAACAGTTTTGAATCATCAATAATAATTTAGTATCAATCAACTATTCACTATTTGTGAGAAATATACTACAGGACGTATTTTAAAATCTACACATCTTGAAATATAGCAACAAGTTTTGAGGGGGATAAATAATATTGTTTGCTACCTGTATGTATGCTGTGGCCGTCTCCTTATGTGTGTCCAACCGGTGTAACTGAGGGATTTCTCCCGTAGCAGTAGGAATCCCGGGGATCCCTGACGACGTCGATCTCTCTCGTAAACAATAAGAACCTTGGAGAGGAGCGTTGGCGTGAACCCCAGCTTTTTTTCTACCGAACTTCCTAATGACGAACGTAGAAGCAGCATCAAGGTCTGCACACTGATTCACGCCTCGAGTCCCCCACTTATCAGGAATCTGTCTCATCGAAGTGAGCTTGTAAAGCGCAGTTGTAATGAAAGCCTCACACTGAAGTTAACTTGTTCATATGGTGAATTTGGTTGATCGTGGTTACAGAATTAACGTTTGCAGTAACAATGCTAGAAACTCTTATCGCTATATTTGAATCAAAAGAGTAACCAGTGGTGCGAGAATTTGATTTGAATGTAAGAAATTCATTTTGCACTAAATACATTCGTATACATACATGTATAGGTAAGTTGTCACCAACATCTTATTTATACACTATCATTAAGGTCGGCATAGTAAAACCATTTTTGTAAATATATCATGCTTCAACCGTTTGACGTCATATCACAAAATGTTTGCCCCACTAACTAAATATGTTGCGTGAATATTTTGCTAAAAAAGGGGATAAATAAAATACATTTTTATAATGTACCAACTCAATAAGGGAGTGGTCAGATCAAAATCAGTTGGACACTGAATAGTTTTCTGATGAAGCTTATGTTCATCTTCAATGATAAAAATGAGAGTCATGAGCGATTTTACTACAATTTATTTCACTTAAACACTTGAGCAAATTCGCCAAATTGTATCATACCATTTGAGTATTTAAATACAGTTAATATTACAGTTTGAGTATTAAAATTAATTGAATTAACGGAAGTCAAAATATCTATTTTTACCATTAGGTAGGTACCTGTTTGCCACATTGTGTCCACAACTATTGCCGCAATTTTTACTATAAAGTTGATTATATATAATTAAAAAATTAAGTGAGATTATTTATATTCACACAAATTATAAAGTTTGTCTCTCCTTCATTCATGATGGAGTTCCAATAATTTTTATGGCTGAATACTGGAACTAAGAAATGAACTAGGTATGTGTCCCTCACGAAAACCACAAGAGTGTTTATTGAACTATGTTGTTAGTTTAAAGTTGGCAGAGCTTGATCAGGAGAAAGCAAAGGTAATTTGTGATAGCTGAAAAATGAGCAATTTCTTGGGTTTCTGATTCCTTTTGTAACCTATAACTTTCAATAATATTTCGCTCCGCTCGATTTCAGTTTGTAACGAAGTTAGAATTACTTAAGTCCTCTGAAAGAGGGATCACTTGAGAAACATATAAATAAATGTTATAAATAATGTAAATGTTATAAACCAACTTCAACTTGAATCACGTGGGCTCTCCTGGCTGCCAGAATCAAGGAAATCTGTGATGTTCAGAGTGTCACGGAGAAGAGCTGTCGGGCTCCCGGCATTCGGCACCCAGGCCTAAAAAAGTGTTGCTTTCGGTACCCAGCCGTTTCAAAATGAGACACTTGCTTTTGTAACCCGACTGTGTTCGGCACCTATCTTTTTTAGAAACGAACTTTTGCGCTCGGCACCCAATCGCGTTTGGTAGGTACCCAACCGGTCCTAAGAGTTTTTACACCGGGTACCCCACTGCATGGTGGTCACACAAAATTCGTCGTCTAACTTTCAAGACTATCTCCACAAAAATTGTGTAGGTGTGGTTTAAAATTTTCGTGATGGGTACAATCAGGGCCGACTTAGTATTTTAAAGTCGGTCCCAGAGCAATGCTGTAGAAAGCATCTTGTCGTCATTTCATTACGAATGTCGTCATAATAAAAATACAATTCCCGAAACAATACAAATTTAAGGAAAAGTTTCGTGGAAAACTCATGGAGTTGAGCCGCAGCTTTGAGTTTTTTTTTTTTTTTTTTTTTTTACATATTGTGAGGAAGAAACTGACAAGCACATTGAAAATAGTGTTAGTTTTGAATCTCCCCCTGACATCGGATTGGATCCGTTCCTTCGTCGCTGTTTTGGATCGGAGGCAAAAGGTCCCGAAGGATCTTTAGTCCGCTTCGATAGTAAAGGCGCTATTACACGAAATCACTCAAGAAAAATACGAGTACATCATCACCATGAAGGTAGGGTTGTCAAGCCCTACTGTTGCTACTTCCTATTTGGGAGGTGCAAACATGAATGTTCCTACACAACCAGGAACAAGTAGTGTTGCTGATTGTTCAGTCCCCAATGTAGAGACCCTCGCTGAACAATCAAATGCTGTTGCAAAGCCTCTGGGCACACTGAAAAAGCAGCCCAGTGAAAACCTTAAAAGTAACTCCAAGGTGACAGCTAACGTCTTTGACCTCTTCAAGAGGTCTGCATTTCCCCGTTTTTAAACGGTTGAGACCTAGGGGGATGGTTTTAAAACCTCCAGCCCTTTGAAATGAAGATTATTTCCAACTCTAAGGTTCATGTTAAAGTAGAATCAGAGGAAAAAGGAATGAGACTGGCTAAATTAGTGAAGTTAGGAGAGACTGAAGTTGCAGTCACCCTTAACCAAAAGCTCAACACCTCAATCCACCTCCCCATCCGTTGTCAATACCTTACATCGTGCTCTGCTGAGGAAATGCTCGAGAGCCTTAAGGGAGACTCTGTGATTGAGGTCATCCCATTGCAAAGTGGTAGGAGCATAAAAGGGTCATCTGACACCTTTTTGCTGATCTTTGCACTCCGAATTCCACCTGACCGTTTCACCCGGTCCCCTGCTTTGTGACTCGCAGGTAAGGCCGTTCATCCCCCCACCAATGCGATGCTATAAATGCCTTAACTTTGGGCATACTAGCCGCCAATGTAAGGCTGAGCATGAGATCTGTGCCTGTATTCTTCCACGGCACAACGATTGAAACACCATGCACGAAGCTGCCAATTGCTGCTCTCTAATGAGTGCCCAATATTTAAAAAAGAAGTTTTCATCCAATCTATAATGGCAATAGCAAAACTGCCATACCCTGGGGCCCATAGAATCTGTAATGATGTCTTATCAAAAAAGGAATCATATGCCTCAAAGGTCAAACAATCCGTTGAGCGAACGCCGACCCAAGACTGGCTACACAAGTTTTTGCCAGTTATGACAAATGGCTCACTCCCCTCTTCCCCACCCCCACAATTATCATTCCAATCCCCCATTATTATCTCCCCTACACAAATCTCTCTTCCCCTACCAACCCCTCTCTTGAAGCCATCCTCGAAATCCCCCAAACCAATAAAGGAGGATGGCTCTAGCCAATATGCTAAGGACCCTTCTAAGGTCCTTAAACAAAAATTAAGGACGAGGTGACACAAATCGTTGACTTCCTCCTCCCCCAACTCCTGTGGCTCCGAAATAGAGCTCAACAAGGATCCAGTCAGTGGTGGCTGGACCTAGTAACGAAAGAGGAAAGATGCGCAATCGGGGTCTACATCACCACCCCCACAGGCACCTACTGAAAAAAAGGGTGTGTCAAAGGGCAAGCCCAGAAAGAAGCACTGAGTGCTATATTGAGCTCACCATACAATTTTTAGATAGTCATAATGACCACTCAACCCAATAACACCAACTCTGAGTGCTTCCTTCAATGGAATGCTAATGGTATATATCGACGACATAATGAGCTACGATCTATGCTAGGATCATTCTCGCCATTGGCAGTAGCACTTTAAGAAACACAGCTAAAACTCCTTGATGAGTTTAATGTGGATGGCTACTCTACTTTCAGTAAAGATGTGACACCCCAGCCTGGTGGTAGGGCCATGGTGTTGTCATGATTATGATAAGAAATAATGTGCGAGTGGGCAAAGCGCCACTCAACCCGAACCTCGAGGCAGTGGCTGCCAGAGTTGCAGTTCCTACCCCTCTGACGATAGTCTCCATCTACCTCCCTGATGGAGTCTGGGATGAGGCTGCTTTTGTGGACTCGTTCGTCAGGTTCCTAGCCCTGTACTAGTACTGGGGGATTTCAACATCCATAACACTTTACGGGGCAGTGACACTACCTCAAGGTAGGGAGCCACTGCTGAAGCTACGTTCAGGGAGTTGGATCTCCTCCTCCTGAACGATGGCCGCCCAACATACTTATCACCTATTACAATGCTGGCAATCGACCTTGCCATGTGCTCTCCTCCTACGGGGGATACATTGGCTGGGAGTCCATTGCTAGACTTCCATCAATCATACCACTTTCCTATCAAAATTTATATGGAAAGTCGGTACTCACCATTCACTCCTCTGCCACGCTGGAGATTGGAGGATGCAGACTAGGCGCTCTATAAGGAGGTGATGGTGCACGTCAACCTCAATGGAAACATTGAGGAAGACGTTACAAACTTCACCTCTGCCATCCTTGGAGCAGCATCAGCTGCCATCCCAAAAACCAATCCCACTAAGGGACACAACCCCGTGGTGGAATAGGGATGTTCGAGAAGCCAACTGAGCAAAACGTAAGGCACTAAATAGATTCTGCTGAAGGCGTACGCCTGAAAATTATGCTATATTTAAGCGAGCCAGAGCACATGAGCGCCGACTCAAGCGTCAGGCCCAAATCAGCTCCTTTTGCTCATACATCAGTAAAATTGAAATTTGTTACAAAATCAATAAAAACTGCAAAAAAAGCTAATAATTCAAAACCTCTATTTTAATGAGAGATTATCATTTAGAATCATTTTTTGTCATAAAATTAATACATAACAATTTTCTTGCACTCAAAAAGCTTAAATTTCAAAACAATTTAACATTATACAATACGATAATTTACGAAAATTCGCTCATACGATCATACTGCATGACTGGAACTTTTTCAACTAGTTCTATACGTCCATGTTACATTAAGTGAGGAAGCCCATCCGACTGGCAGACGTTTTTATTTTTACTACACGGGATCGCTCTTCTTTCAGTATAATGTCAAAACAACTTAGAGTTTTTATTAGCCAAAGAGTCAAAGTCCGACTCTCAACTTTCAACTCAAATTTGGACTCAGTAAGCGAAATCATAACACATGGGTTGATTATTGATAATTTAACAAACCAGAATTGGTAAGTTTGGACATTGAAGGTCAAAAGAATCACCTTACGGATCCTCTCATTGAATACGGAAGGATAAAACCTACTCCATACTTGATA
This sequence comes from Adelphocoris suturalis, assembly GCA_030762985.1. Lineage (NCBI taxonomy): Eukaryota > Metazoa > Arthropoda > Insecta > Hemiptera > Miridae > Adelphocoris > Adelphocoris suturalis. The sequence goes on from CM061044.1 coordinate 60,344,687, forward strand.
ATTCACTCGTTTTGAATCTCGAATAATCAAAATATACAATGGGTGTGGCAACCTTTCATGTACTTATCTACATATCTAATCAGTTGACACGAGAGTCCTATATGGGAATAATTTCGATCGTACCTACCTGAACAAAGGTCTTTTGTAATGAAGTAAACAAGTCAATACTGCACACTAATCTACTGACTGAAGAGAGATAATATATTATTACCCTTCTTCATCATTGATTTAGTGATAAGTAGGTACCTACTCAAACATTGACCGCATGTGGGAGTTTTAGGTTCATTAAAATTCAGTAGGTAGTTTACATTGCCCTTCAAAAAATCACCCGCGCTATACGCTCCATATCGAAAATTTTCAACTTGAAATAAATGGAATCAAATCGAAAAACTAATTAAATATTTCCACTTGAAATGCTGGTAACTTTCGTCTGGTCCAGATATCGCCTATATAAGCGACAGAGAGTATGTGTTCGATCTTTTTGGCTAATACAAGGCACAGCAACCACAAGGTAAATTTCTTCAGCATATTGGTTAATACTTATTTATTAAGAGCAGCAAAACTATCGTAGTAATCAAACTAAGCACGAGCTACATCTATAGTTTAACTACGAATAAGTACTAATGTCGGCAGATATGTTACAAAATGCACAGCAGTAAATACGTAATCATACCATTTTTCTAATGGAGCACACATTGTGCAAGAATATAGAGCCAAGTCAAGACAAGTAAAGCCAACCAACCCATCCGAGAATATGATTTTGTTTTTGATACTATTTTGAAAAAACAAAGAATACTTTTATATGTGACTAACTGATTCACCCGTTAGACACATATTGACCCGTTGGTGCACAGATTGACTTGAATATAACTTGAATATATGCAAGCCTCCCCTCACCCATCATATTTTGGGACAAACCTAAGGATCTGATTCAAAAAAGTCCAACTTAAAGTACTTACGTATAAATTACCTATTAGGACCAAACTACTGAGATCAACCCCCACTCCCTCTACACAAGTACTCCCATATTTCAGATTAAATGCAAATTGAATTTGAAAAAAGTCCAGTCATGCAGCATGACCCCATGAGCGAATTTTTGAAGAAATCTTCGACATTTCAGTCGCTATTGATCGTGTAGAGAAATTTTAGTTTATGATTTTGATAGACAAACATGGAATCAAATTATTAAAAATAATTAGGAGATACTCATACTTTATTATTATTAAACAAATCTTGTAGATTTAAAGACAAATGTAGGTAAATATTCATAGATTTCGATGACCAGTGTGGTCAGTATTGAAGGCAGTTGAAATCTTAACAGTATCCTATCATAACATCATCAAATTTTGACATAAAATAAAACAAGCACCTACTACTTTCGTTTTAAACAGCATGGTTCTAGGACTGGTTATACAGGGATACTTCCATAAGAGTAGTTCAATCTGAATTTGGATAACGTTTCATGCAAATATTACCGATTTTTACAACTAGCGAACGGCATTATTTCGATTTTTGACTGATTTTTCAACTTTGAAATTTTTGAAAACTTGATAGGTACATATTCTTATAGGAAATTTTACGCTGATTCCGAATATACCACATGTTAGTATGCTGAAAAAATTATTTCGCACAACAAATCGCAAAAAACAGGCAATGTTGAAAATTTTGACTACATTTTTGAAAATTTTAACCCAAAGATGTAATCCGATCATGCTGGCCAACGAACTTGAACTTTCGTTTTGTGTCCTTAACATTTTAAAATTTGTTTGAAGTTTCTAGCACAATTCTACGGACAGTTATCGTCTGGAATGACACATACATACATATATACATACATACATACATAAAAAATGCGTTAAACTTCAGAATATGATTAAGAATAGCCTAAAACGGATTTCTTCATAAAATCTTTCCAAAAATTCACATTCTACAAATTTTGAGGCGAGAGCAATAGCTTAATTTTCTTCAAAAATTCGCTAAAAGTAGTCTTTGACTTGAATTAGAGTAATCCAAACATATTCGATTCAATCCCCAGTTCGTTCAATGGTGTACGATACCCCATTCCGATACTTCCGATTGCGATACTCCATTTCACACCCTCCCCCTGAGCCCATAAAACACCCCCACTGGCTCAAATTTGAAAAACTTCAAACAGCCTTTAATTAAGTTGGACTGATACAGACATTTCCCACTTCTCATATCAGTTGTCCAATGACCCCAGTAACCGTGAGAATAGCGGACAAACATACTGAGAGGCAGACAGAGAAAAGTTGAGAAAATGATACCAATCGTCTACAAATAGTAGGAAACGGAAAATTTCATGATTCTAATCATGAAATCATAAAATGCTTACGATTTTTTATTAATAAAGATGAAATCGGGCTATAATAAATAACCGAACTCCGTAAAGTATGTAATCTTTAAAAACACCAGTTTTAACACAGGGAAGTCACACAGTAAATTGTAAATGTATATTATCTGTATACAACAAAGCTATGTGTAAGTATAGAAATCTGTCATACAATCTGAAGCTAGTGAACAAGGTCTGACCCATGGAAAAAACCAAACCTCCATCGAGATATGCACTATCGTACTCGGTCATTCAATTACCGACTAGGGCCAAACTTCGCAATGGTATAGTATCTATTATTTTCTTCTAAGCCTACAGTGTACCATAGAACAAGTTCCCGTGTTTAACCAACGTATAACGGCGTATTAACCTATGAGCAACGGAAGAAGAAGAAGAACTTTGCATAATTCCATGAAAATAAAGAGTTACACACCCAGCTCAATTTCAGCGGTTAGTTACTGACGATGACCTACCTTCCAAATCGAGTTAAAGAATACCTAGGTAACTCTTTCGTGGAATTAGACATGGTTCTTAATTACTTCCGTTTTTCGTTGAAATGGGTTTTCACAACTTCGTAGCGAGTGATTTAGTTCGTAACCTATTATAAACAAAGACTAAACGTGAAAATACTAAAAAAGAACAGTAGGTACCTATTGGTAAAATAGCTGACAAGTACTTAGAGGTCGCTACAGTGCGAATATGTCACCACTCAGAAACCATTCAATTAAGCAGGGCTTATCAAGTAGCAACCAGGTTCTACCAACGAACTATACTACTGGAATGATAACGCGCCCAGCCCTCCCGAGGTCCGGCAGAGATTGCCTACCGAGTGGGCTCACTATGCCTTCCTAGTTTTCTCGCAAATTTTGAGTAATTTTTTAATTTTTTTATTTAGTGGTTAAGCCAAGCCGCACCTCAACCATAAGGGTTATTAGGCATCGAACTAGGTGTCCAAAGGGACACTGCAAGTGGCACGATTCCAAGGGGGGCCATGCCACCCTCCACCACCTAAGGGAGTGCCATCACGGACTGGCAGATCGGAGGAGGACAAAATAAGGGGTACAGTGATGACCACTATTTAGCCCCTAGAGCGGTCAAAAACTAAAAACAAAACCTCAAAAATAAAACAGAACAACTAAGACTAGATCCAGAATAGGCTAATAACTAAATATATAATGACCAAAGAGAAATAAAACTATGACTAGATTGTACAAAAATATATCACAGATCAGATATCACAGTTCGTTGTAGAGCTCAGCGGCTCTCAGGTTCGACAACAGGGACTGGACTTTGTCTGGTCCAGATAAAACGTCAACTCACTGAGGGGGCTGATGCTGGACTCGGAAGTCTATAAGGTCTGGGCAGTCCTCCAGGAAGTGGCGGATGGACAGATTACCCCCACACCTTCCGCACACAACATCTCGAGCTCCTGCGCTAAGCAGGTGTCTATGAGTAAGACGGGTATGGCCAGTGGCAACTCGGTTGACCACTATTCGGTCCCTCCTAGGAAGTTGGGTAACGAATGGGCCTACTGGGCACAAATTCTGGAGGACTCCCCGCAGACCCGTGTCCTCACCCTGCCATTGCTCATGCCAGATGGAATTGGCTTTATGTTGAATGTAGGAGATTTGAAAATTGAATTTCGAGTGATTGTTTATCATTTTCCGTTCAAAGTCCGCACTGCGTCGAAAATGTTTAGTTCAGGGTACAGATAGAACCGGTGATTTGTTGTTCCACACTTTCCATACGTAAGTTAACTTTTTATAATAATGTAGATCTATACTATTAATAAGAATGAAACTCCGTTTGTTTGTCTGTTTGTCTGTCGTGTCTATGCACGGCCAAACGGCTGAGTGGGCCGGATCTACGAGTGGGGGGATCTTCTTGAGATTTTCCAAAAGTGGGAGCGAGCGAATTTAAAATTGTTTAATCCCACCCGAACCATGGGCCGTAGGGCGGGAGGGGGGTCGAAGTAAGAATTAATGTGCGCTTTTTGGACTTCCCCGCTTCCCCTACCCCTCTAAACGACCGTTGACAATTCCGGAAAAATACGGGTTTCGTAGGTTTTTGAACGAGGAAGACGACGGCGCGATCGGATCGCGAAAAAAGTATCGGGAAATGCGTTAAAAAAATGCGAGAGTACGGACCCGTTTTCTCGAAAAGTCCGCCGAAAAACTTGGTTCTTTCCGATTAAAATATACCCCATAAAGGTACGTTTTTCGGAACGGTTTTCGCGGGCGAAATACAGCTTTGGCTCCGCCGAATCTGAATCCGAAATCGGATATCGAAAAAAGTGACGAGAACTCGGTCAAATTGCGAGCAGAAGCGAGCAAAGCGATTAAAATGATTCTGCCGTGGACGAGAGAAGGCTCAAGAATTGACGTGAAGGGTTCGATGTCACAACATTGCGAGGCGAGCAGGTATGCCTACATAGGTACCTACCTTGCGAGCGAAGCGAGAGCCATTTCAAATAATAAATACGGACTTTGTCCTACACATATAGGGTAACGGCACCAGTAGTTGCCACCCTTAAGAGCACGGTTTTCGGATTTCTGTCGTTTCTCCGTTATTTTTGCTTTTTAGTTTTTACTCCGGTTCTCATTATATGCCCCATATCATTCCGCATCTTGTCATTTTTCAAAAACTCGATTGCATGAAATAGTTTGTTCAAAAAGTGAAAAAAAACCGAAGCCTGATTTTTCACCAGTAGTTGACACCTATATTTCAGTAGTTGACACAGAAAGGAACCAGTAGTTGACACTCAAAAGTTTTGTTCAAAACAATGTTTAATTCATTTCAAACTAAACAAATTCCAGGAAATTAAGAGTGAAAGAATAACTGAGGTAACTAAAGGTAACATCAAGCAGAAACGTGAGCTGTTCAACACATTTATAATGTTGTATTTGCTTATATATGTATATAATAGCTTTACCTAATAAATTTACCTTAAGGTATCTAATGTTAGAACATCTTTTTGTAGAAAATTGATTAAAAAAAAAAAAAAAAAAGTCCAGTCATGCAGCATGACCCCATGAGCGAATTTTTGAAGAAATCTTCGACATTTCAGTCGCTATTGATCGTGTAGAGAAATTTTACAACTAGCGAACGGCATTATTTTGATTTTGGACTGATTTTTCAACATTGAAATTTTTGAAAACTTGATACATATTCTTATAGGAAATTTTACGCTGATTCCGAATATACCACATATTAGTATGCTGAAAAAATTATTTCGCACAACAAATCGCAAAAAACAGGATATTTTGAAATTTTTGACTACTTTTTTTCAAATTTCAACCCGAAGATGTAATCCGATCATGCTGGCCAACGAACTTGAACTTTCGTTTAGTGTCCTTAACATTTTAAAATTTGTTTGAAGTTTCTAGCACAATTCTACGGACAGTTATCGTCTGGAATGACACATACATATATACATACATACATACATACATACATACATATATACATACATACATACATACATTAAAAAATGCGTTCAACTTCAGAATATGATTCAGAATAGTCTGAAACGGATTTTTGCATAAATTTTTTTCAAAAATTTACATTCTACAAATTTTGAGGCGAGAGCAATAGCTTAATTTTCTTCAAAAATTCGCTAAAACCTAGGTAGGAACTTGAATAGCGAATCACTATATTAAATCCTAATTAGACTTCAGTGGATATATCCAAGATCAATTTAGTTCTTATCGCCCAGTCAGTCTTAAGTGGAGTTTTCCCATTGACCTTAAACCGGAGAGTACTCCGGTGCACCCCATGGAGTCTAGCTGCAGATTGTAGTGAACTTCCGTTCTGCACATCTTGAAGTGCTTCCAGCATCTGTTCTTCGGTGTATGACCATATCTTCCGTTTTTCTGGTGGCATGGTTAATTTTTGTTTTCTAAAAAAAAGTAAATAAACAAGGAATCAGAGCTCAAATATTGAACAAACCAATAAAAAAAATTATCATTATTCTATGTGCACCAGTAGTTGACACCAACGTTACCCAGTAGTTGACACCCCCTGTCAACTACTGGAGCCACTCATTTTTCAGGAAAAACAACCACACCACGGTCATTGTGATAAAAATTCAAGTCAAAATACCTAGAAAGACAGAAAAAAACATTAAACCCAATAGTTGACACTTTTGTCATCTACTGGAACTAGCTGCTATATGAAACCCAATAGTTGCCACCCCACCTTTTGTCGAAAATCGCATTAGATAACACTAAAAAATGCATGAATTGCATCAACTGACAACCAACGAACATGATGAAAAACGAAACAGCCAAAAAGTTCCTTAAAATACATCAGATATTGAGAAAAAAGTCGACTTACCTCTTAAGGAGATCCACTAGGAGCGAGGCCTTTTGATGAAGTGACTTGCTACCTCTATCATCCCAGGTGTTATCTCCTCCACTTCTAACTTGATTGTGGCGGGAAAGCTTAGAAAACACAGCTGATACTTTCTACTTCAAAATGGCGCCAATTTCAAATCTGTGAGTGTCACTGAAACCTTATTTTTCAAGTTTAAAATTAATGGTGCCAACTACTGGGTGTAGTGGCAACTACCGGTGCCATTACCCTACAGGTACCTACCTTGCGAGCGAAGCGAGCAACATCCCCGAATAAACTTTTCGTGGTTCCACGTAGTTTTATAAGATTTAATTTGTTTGTAATAATTCCCAACTGAAAAAAACGTCTGCCAAGTTGGGTGGGCAGTATAAATTCCTCAAGCGAGCGAAGCGAGCAGCATCCCCTACAGAAGTTAAGCCTACCCTTAGAGATCTACCGTTTGCGAGCGAAGCGAGCAGCATCCCCTACAAAAGTTAAACCTACCCTTAGAGATCTACCGTTTGCGAGCGAACCGAGCAACATCCCCTAAATGCCATACTTTGCGAGCGAAGCGAGCAACATTTTCTACATGCCAGACTTTGCGAGCGAAGCGAGCAATATTCCCTACATGCCACACGTTGCGAGCGAAGCGAGCAACTTAATGGGGGGTCCGGGGGGCTTGCCCCCCGGCTGGACGTGGAGGCGAGCGTAGCGAGCCGGAGCGGCTAGTGATAAATATTTATTATGTACTACTACCCTGAAATACCTTTGTTGAGATAATCGTGGATATATATTATTGTTATTTATTTTTATGTTTTAATAATACAGTTTTACAAAAATTTATTTTCTTTTGTTTTTTGGGGTGCTGAATCCAAAAATGACAACTGCTTATGTCGTTGTCTTCAAATTTTCCAGGTATAGTTTCCTATTATTTCGAGTTTTCAGAACTTGTATAATACGACCTACGACCCCTGGCAGTTTTCCAAAGCCGCCATTTATAGTTATTGAGTTGTAGAACACGGATCATCTTCTTATCTTCAATTATCTTTATCTTACCCTAATTCGCATTTTACACCCTGAAACAGCGGAAAATGTAGGATTTTCGTGGCATTTTTTCCCCTTGGAGAGAAATTTATAAATATATTTTTTAAAATCGGTCTTTAGTATGGATTTTACGTGAAAAATACTTAGTGAACAAATATCATAATTTATTCACAACGAACTTTAAAAATTAGTTTTATTCAGAAAATAAAGATTTAAAATAAAATTGTCAGAGAAACATTTACATAGGTATATAGGGAAAAAAATTAGAGTTACTCAGCATGATCGTTCGGATGAGCTATTCTTCGGGTTATATGTATATATATATATATATGTATATACAGTAGATATTTGAAAATGGAATACAGGTTTGGTGTCTGATAATTAGCCAGCCAATGCCTCGACCAAAATCGATCTATTAGTCTCGGAATTTCATTCGTGTACACCAACTTAAGTATTGCATATATGCAATATTTATTAAATTATCATAAGACTATAAAATGCATACGGTATCTTCCTGAAACATAAATGCAACTACCCTCCAAGTTTGAATAAAATCGGACTACTATGTAGGTCTTAAGAAAGAAACACATTTGCGCATGCGCATAAGCCATTGTTGATACGACACCAATGAAATTTAGAGGGAACCATCTAGAAGCTAACCCACACAATCCCTGAAAATTTCATTAAAATCAGTTCATTAGTCTCGGAGGTTCACGTGTGTCAACCAGTTTTAGTTTTGCGCATACACTATGGTCATTTCTCAATGAATCGCAACAAAAATCATAGAGCACTTTTCTGATATGTATAACCAACTACCCTCCGAGTTTCAACGAAATTGGATTCATAGATCGTAAGAAAACGACGTTATAAGAAATTTAAGTTTGCTCTTGCGCACACGTCATTATTGCTTTGATTGCAATGAAATTTATAAGTGATTATCTAGAAGCTAATCCGCACAATCCCTGAAAATTTCATCAAAATTGAACTAAAATAGAGAATTCCCAGTGCTTTTGAATGGGAGTAATCGTGTCGGTGTCCCCCACACGGGGGTGGTGAGCCTCTCCACCTGCCCGACCGCCGCTCACCGCGTAGACAGCGTTCTAGTAGTACTTTGGGTTCTACAAACAGGAGTTGAAATTCCTCAAATCCAGAGATTGTCTAATAGTGGTGACTGACACCTAAAACCTACAGACACATTAACATTACAATTGTTTCTGCAATGTAGGTAATTAATTAAATGGTGTATTTAAGGACCTGAAGAAAATAACAAGTATATATAAACCTATATTTATGTATAAAGCGAGGGAGGCGGAAGAGTCTGTTTGACTAAAATCTCATCATATAATTTATGATGTATTACTACACTTAACCTCAAGTATTGTGAAATGATATTCCGAGCCCCATAATAGGTTTATTCTTACCAATAAGGAATCTTTGTAATCGGAAAAAAAAAAAAAAAAAATTATTGTAACCCTTCAAAATTTGTTGGTTTACGTTTCAAGATGCGGAGAATCCAAAAATCAAATTATTATTATTAAAAAAAAAAACCGTCCGAGTCTTATTCAAACATTAATTAATTGACATTTTAAATGATGAAGTTGGGAAATGAAACAGAAATCGGTAAGCAGGGTTCTAGAATAATGGTCATTATTAAGCCGGGTTCTTCATTTTGAATAATTTAGTTTAATTTTATTTCACACCAGCCATACAAATTTTACTCCTTTTCCATGCATTCTTGTTATATAAGAAATTATGGAAGATGTATTTTATAGCTTTACTTTTTCCTCAGGTAACCATGGTCTCACAAATCACACTGCTTGCCGTCATCGCGATGGCTGGAGTAGCGGTGAGTCCCTCTCAATATGAAATGAATAACTCTAAAGAATCATCTATTAATAAAATTTAGTAATTATTTAGATATTTGGAGTGATAATCCCTCTTTTTTGTCGGACTTGGCTTAGTACCTCTGCAGGAATCAATATTTTGCATTCCTACTAACATGTTTTATGTAAAATGACCTTCTTATTTTCACTTACAGGCATCCTGTGTTTGCCCCATGATTTACTCTCCCGTGTGCGCATCTAATGGGCAAACATTCTCGAACAAGTGTATGCTCAACTGCCACAACATCGAAAACAAAGACAGTAAGTTCTGTATTGTAACACACTTTTGACTCTCGTTGGATAAGAAAAAAGTTCCAGTCATGCAGCAAGATTGTATGAGCGAATTTTCGTAAATTATCTTATTTTAATCTTAAATTGTTTTCAAATTTGAGCGTTTTGAGTGCAAATAAATTATTTTTATAATTATTTTATATTATTTTTATGGCAAAAAACGTACCTATTCTAAATAACAACTTGCCATTCAAAAGAAGATTTTGGATTTTTAGCTTTTTATTCAATTTTTATCGATTTTTTAGCAAATTTTAATGACATTTAAGTACATTTTTCAGCATAATTTTGTACACAAATTTTTGAATGTTCTATTTTATAGTTAATAAACTTTATTTCAGCAATATTCTGATAAAAATATTAATTAAAAATTTTTATCCGTTTTAGCCATTTTTGGTGATTTTTTCAGCAAATTTTTTGAAATTTAACCAATTTAATGTGCTCAAAATGTGCTGGCCAACAAACTCATCCTTTATTTGTAAAGCTTGGTTTTTGGCGCAAAAACGGATTTTTTTATTTCAATCCTAAGGAGAGTTATCGTCGTCTGTCGTCTCGTTATCATTGTCGTGACGTCTGTCACTCTGTCATGCCTTTTGAAGCTTTTCTTCCAAATTGCTGGACCAAAGTTTAAGAAACTTTGATCAAAAATCACATACGTAGATCGAGCATAGCCCTGAATCTTCTGGAAGGCATTTTGATCGCCCATCTTGGGTGAAATTGAAGGGTTGAAATGTATATTTTTTGTTGAATCAGCGTCTCGAAAATTTTTGAAATTAAAATAGTGACGTTATACGTTATTGATAGATTTCATTTTATAGTTTGCCACCATGAGGGCAATAAATAAGAGTGACAAGTAGCATAAGTCTGAATGAAAGCCCGCGATATATAAATCGTTGTTTGAACACAGTCAACAACTGCTGATGTAAACAACAACAAACAAGCTGAAAAAAATATAATTTTCACTTACTAGAAATGAATTGTAATATATATTTTCAAGTCCTTTTACTATCTGTAGATGGACTAGTGAAGCGAAAATTGATGTATTATTCAATTTCATTAGTTTCCTCACTGAGGGTGCCTACGTCTATAGTAGTTATGTTTAAATAATATAATGCCGTAAGTATGTATCGTGAATGTGAACAGACTGAAGATATCTGGAAATCAAAAAGTAAACAAAAGATGATGATAATAATAAAATGCAATGAATAAAATGGAATTAATAAATACTTAAACATAAAAATAATACGTAAAAACATTTCCTGGGAATGAATAAATGTGATGCCAACATTTCATCATTCTCAAAGGGGAATGATGAATTTAGGTATATAAGAACAACCTGAAATAATTTTATATGTGTGTTCATTTCAGATCTGTCAGTTGTTAGCAGTGGACATTGCAGAAAGATGTCGCAAATGAACAATAAATTCGTGAGTACTTACTGAATTTATCAGTTTGGGTCGTTATATGCAAAACTTTTGTACTCGGATCTTCGAACCATTAGTTTCATGTTTTGATGTAATATAAACAAATTAGGTTTATTAATTTAAAGACACGTAAATTTTATTGATAGGTAGGGTTACATTATTGTACTTATAATAGTCTTAAGGATAACCATAATAATTGTCTGATACAGGAATTAAATTCAGCAGAAATTTCATTCAGTTAGGGGAATCTAGCTGATACAAACTAAATCACTAGCAATGAAGTTGTGGAAAGCCATTTCAAAACGGAAGTTAGTGAAAAACGTTGTCTATTTCCACGAAAAATAAAGAGTTACAATGTTAAATCGATTTCGACGGTTAGGCCATCATCAGTAACAAACAATAACTTTGTTTGTTATTGTTTGTTACTGATGATGGCCTAACCGTAGAAATCGATTTATCATTGTAACTCTATATTTTTCGTGGAAATAGACAACGTTTTTCACTAACTTCCGTTTTTTTAAATCTAGCTGAATTAAACGGTCTCTGTACAATCTTCTGCGCTAATATTACACGTGGTTCGTATTGAGTTTACCTTAATTACACGTTTACAATAAAAAGTTCGGTTCGTATAATACAGTCCATGATGTGTTACTTTCAATACCGTAGAAGTTGGTAACTTTAGCCACTTTTTGCTATTATTAATTTATTTTACCATGACAGTTTAGTTCTAAAATTATGAAACAAATAATTTAGACAGCCTCACATCTCAGGTGTTAAAAGCCGCTAGAGTTGACATTTTAACTCCGATTCAGTTGGTTTTCTTTAAACTCAAATTGTGGCCAAAGTTAGTGCCACAGTTCTAGTAACTTCGGCCACCATTTTAAAATCGGGAAAAAACGATGTTAACAGTATACTACACTAACTTTGGCCAAGGTTTAATCTTAAAAAAATTTTTTTGTGGCTTTCCTTGGGAATTGAAAGAATATACTTACAAACGTAGTATAAAACAGCCTTTATTGAACAGTAAAATGTAAAGAAAATATAAAATAAGGAAGTTGGTACTGCTTACGTTATCGCGAGGTTCTGAAAATAGTTCTTGATAGAATCAGTAGTATTGATAGTACCTAGTGATTTTAGGAATAACCCTGCTCTGGCTGTCCAAACACCCCTTCACAATTATTGCGGATGTCTCGGCGGTAGTCAGTGGGAAACCCCATTCCGCGCATTTATAAACACCAACAATAACATTTTCATCTTCGTAGGGAATCAACAAATGGCAACCTACCTTACGGGGATGCAGATTTTTCAGTTTATGGATACAGCATACTTTACTGAAGCTTCACAAATTGAGATCATGCCCCTCTGAACTTCTTTGACTGCATTTTCGAGGTAAATAACAACGAAGAAGACATGGCCGAAATTACCCTTTGTATCCAAGATTTTGAACATTATTGTCCTCTGAGCAGACTGAGTTGGTCTGAGACCAAACATAATTAGCTGCATGTGTTCAGGACAGATGCTAGAACAAAAGATATAACAAACTTCGCTGTAATGTCAACAGTTACATACAGCAGTTTGTTTGACACTGTTTATGAACACTGTTAAACAATTATATACAATAATTTATTCCCCGATCATCAACAGTTTTCAAGAAGTCACTTTCTGATCATCAACTGAGGAAGTCACTTTCGTAACCAGACTAACAGATGACATAATTTTAAATACTTTAAAATGTCCCCAACAGAATGCACAACACAACTTCCCGCGAAAATACGAAATGGCCGAAGTTACCAACTTCTCAACCTATAGCTAAATAATTAACCTATACCTAGAGCTAACAAGTTTAAATCTAGGTAAATAATATACAGTTTCAGGGACTCAAACTCTGACAATTTAACTGAAAATGCATTTTGCCCCCAATATAGGTTCAAGAAGAATCTGATGGTTGTGTGTGTACTAAGGAATACGTGCCAGTTTGCGGAACAAACCTCAAGACTTACCCCAACATCTGCGTTTTCAACTGTGCAGCCAAGAAAGACAAAAGTAAGAACATCTTCCGAGTGTGTATAGCACGTTAAATGTTTCATTTTTCACAGGACTGCGTAGATGATCAACAGGCTTAACGGCTAAAAATCGTTAAATTGATTTTTTCAAGCTGAATATTGCTCAATTCAAGTAAATTATAAAACAGAACATTAAAAAATTTATGTACAACCAAAATTATGATGGAAAATGTATGACATGAATAAAATATATAAATTTCATTAGAATGTGCTAAAAAAATCGATTAAAACGTATGAATAGCGGATTATTATTTAGAATAAGTATTTTTTCTATAAAATTAACAGTTAACAATTTCTTTGCTCATAAAGCTCAAACTTCCTAACAATTTAACGTTAAACACGATAATACACGAAAATTCTCTCATACGATCATGCTGCGAGACTCGAACTTTTCATGTGTACCTATGGTTGTCCTTTCACCTAATCCTAAAGCTACATCCCTACTCCAAGGTAACGATGCTAGGAAGTTAATCTTTTCTTATATAAAGAAATATAAACAATCAATCAGTGTGTGGTCATTTACCAACTATAATACTGTAACTGATGGCCTATAATCTATGGTGATATATAATATAAATCGGTATGTGAAAATATAATTATTCCTCGCCAAAATGCTGAAGAATATGTTATAACAATGAGGAACTTGCACCCATCTGAAATTCGGCCTGAAACCTTCTAGCGAGTTTTCGTAGAAAATGAAGCTATTGCAATGGCTCGGAAATTGTCAAGTCAACATTTTCGAAAAACGTCTTAATTGAAATCCATTTTGAGGCATTCTGAAACGATTCCTGAAGTTTGCGCTTTTTTATATGTATACATATAAAATATACTTATAAGTATTGTATATATATATGTATTTATGCATATATATATATATATATATATATACAAGCCCCCCGGACCCCCCATTAAATTGCTCGCTTCGCTCGCAAAGTGTGGTATATAGGGAATGTTGCTCGCTTCGCTCGCAAATTGTGGCATATAGGGAATGTTGCTCGCTTCGCTCGCAAAGTGTGGCTGTATACATGGAATGTATTACAATTGAAACATGTAGGGGATGTTGCTCGCTTCGCTCGCAAACGGTAGATCTCTAAGGGTAGGTTTAACTTCTGTGGGGGATGCTGCTCGCTTCGCTCGCTTGAGGAAGTTATACTGCCCACCCAACTTGGCAGACGTTAATTAAAATAGAAATTAAAAATTTTGTCTAAAAAATAAAAAAAAAATTTAGGGGTGGACTACCCCTAACATTTAGGGGGATGAAAAATAGATGTTGGCCGATTCTCATAGATACCGGATAAGCACAAAAAATTTCATCAAAATCGGTCAAGCCGTTTCGGAGGAGTATGGCAACGAAAACTGTGACGAGAGAATTTTATATATTAGATATTTATATATATATATATATATATATATACATATATATATATATATATATATATATATATATATATATATATATAAAAGTATTTTTGCATATATATATGTATATATGTGTCATTCCAGACGATAACTCTCCTTAGGATTGAGATAAAAATTCCGTTCTTGCGCCAAAAAATCAAGCTTTCCAAAAGAAAGGATGAGTTCGTTGACCGGCGTTGTGTCATCACAATCCTCATTGTGACATCTCAATTTCGATTTTGGAGAGCCGAAATTCTCGGCTTATTTGACTCGCAATTAATGGAATTAATTTTGAAATGATGGGAAATACTATCTGGTAGTTACGTGCTGTTCTCGTGCACAATGTACTTTTGCCTTTTGCGTCCAAATTCTGTAATCTACTTGGTCAAGTACTAACTGAACTTTTAAGGTGCCTACAGATCTATCACTACTTTTGTAGTTAACACTATATTGGGTAGGTACGTAAGTAGTTTAGTTTAATTACTTTGATATCTTCACTCCTTTCAAAAGTTCAAAAGTCTCGAGGTTTATTGAGAGTATGAACTGACTAGTTAAAGGTGGTAAATTAAACGAAGGCACCTTTTGATACCCCTCCTTCAACTGTTTACTCCAGTCCATCAAAGTGAAGAGTAATACTTACAGAAAACGAAGTGTCAACAATACCGAACCAAATAACAAAATCACGAATGGACCGTGGACGTAGGAATAGAAAGTGGGCGGAGTCAACTGCTGTGGGCGTTTTGGCGATCTCTCAGGAAATTCAAATTTTATTAATTTTTTTTTAAATCTTAGAAACTCTTAACAGGAAATTATTTCGCCATTTACCTCTGAATTCCATCCACTTTTAATATCTGCAATAAAAAAATGTATGCAAGTTCCTCATTCTCCTTCTTATTTCCAGGTTTGAGAGTTTTGTACCCTATGGTGTGCATCATCATGCCTTGAACATGAAACGCTGATCATCATCGTAATGCACTGGACGTCGCTTACACTGGACTGGAACTTATGGATTTAAAACTCAAATAAAACGTGTTTTAATCAATTTTACTTAAATTTAAAAAACAAAGTATTTTTGATAAAATAAAGTGTGAGAATGTTTCCTATAACTGTGTACTACCGATTATTTTACCTACTTTAATTAATTAGTTTAGATGATTACCAAGTTCCCCTAATAATCAACAAACTGCGGTCTCCTATATATCAGTAGCCAGTAGTAACAATTAAGTGATGATTGAGCTATTTTTCCTTTTGGTTTATTATTTCCAATAAAACCTTTGTAATCGTATAAGGGGGAAAAAAAATTATTTTCTCTCAAACTTTGTCACTTTACGTTTCAAACTGAGTAGAATCCAAAACTGCAATGTCCGCCGTCCAGGCCATAAGAGGCCTTTACCTTGAAGAGAAAAATACGCCCTTTCCCACATGGACTCCACTTGGGGTCTAGAATCTAGTTGATCCTAGAATCTAGCCAGCCCGATCGCTTCAGACGCATCAGTGCTATGAACCAAAAACAACATCAAGATTATTTCTGTTCTAGAACCAAAAATTTCAACCATGTATCATGTTTTCTCCTCGATATTGATTCGAAATTAACAAGCGGTTGCAATCATGTTCACAATATCAATTATTGAGAATGATCACCTGTGTGTAAACAATTATTTATATAACCATGCTCATAACTCAGTTTGTTGGACACGCACTTCGCAGTAGTTAACATAATATTGTTGGATAAATCGAGAGCTTTCGAACGAATGGTCAACGAATTTTGTGGGATGAAAAACGACGAAGTACCATTTCCCTAGCAACGACTCGGTTGTAGGCGGAAATCACTGTAACACTATATGTTTCGTGCGCGGAAAAAAATTGACTCGCAAAAATTGCTAGGACCCCAGGGCTAAAACATGATACATGTTAATATGGCCCGAAAACGGGGGTTTTCCGCGTATTTTCCCTCACACATAGGTTTTCCTATTTCTATTGATTTTCACGTACAACCAATGCGTTGCTAGCGAAGTGTAACTCCCTTAGTTTTCATAGCAGGAAAATCGTTCGCCACTTTTTGGAATGCTCTCATTTTATTACAACATCTCATGATCCCTAATCCATTGCAGTGTCAAGTAAAGCTGATTTATTACGCTAAGTTATAAAAAAATACTGCTAAGTAACCATAATGAACTAATATGTGAAAAGAAGGCACTAGGTAGGTACGTGGTAGGTATACTATTGAGTAGTAGGTTACTTGTAAGCAGTAGACACTAGACTATTACAATTATTGGGTCTTTTATAATTAGCTCAGTGAGCTAATATCTCTCCTGTTCATCCTAGGAAGTTAAGATTTGATAGGGAGACTCCCTGGGACACTAAGAGATAATTGAATTGATTGGGTCTTTTCTGATCTGCTGACTTAGCTAATTTAATTGAGATGTTTTTAACTTGAGACACAAAACACATATTTCACAGGGGGAAATATAAGGCATAGCCATGTACCGATGTATCTGCATGTAGTGTAGATTTTTCTTTTTGTAGGTGACATCGTCCAGTTATATTTCCATAATGCACCTTGACTCAGTTTGGTTGGTAATTTTTTTGGACCAGTGCACTGCGGTGAAGGGCTATCTAATAGAGGTTTACTTTGTACGGGGCTTAATAATAATTCATAGATATCATCCCCAAAGAATCGAAAGAAACCACAAAGGTAGCTGTGGCTTGATAGGTTTGCTCTCCTCCCTAAGGGCCAGAACTTTAACAGAGAAAAAAAAAATCAACATGGGATGTATCACAACAGGTGAAACATAGTAAGAATTACCTAATAAACTATGACGATCGTATCAGCTGATATAATTCCAAAGGAATTCAGATTATTATAACTTTTGTCACTTATAAATGGAGCTGCGAAGCGTAGGTATGTGATTTATTTTAAATCATTAATTTTCAGTTGGTGGGTCAGCTTGTGTTAAATTCAAAAGACTAGTAAAATATAGGTGTTTTTAATTGAAGTTCTCCTCGGTAGGCGTCTTTGCTACTGCACATATATTTAAATAATGAATAATAGACTTTGCTTGATTAAAGGGCTATCTAGTATTTTTTCCTCATATTTTTCCACGTACTTTTGGTTTAAGTATCATTTTTTCTATTTCTATTGATTTTCACGAACAACCAATGCGTTACTAGCGAAGTGTAACTCCCTTAGTTTTCATAGTAGGAAAATCGTTCGCCACTTTTTGGAGTGCTCTCATTTTATCACAACATCTCATGATCCCTAAGCCATTGTAGTGTAAAGAAAAGTTGATTTATTACGCTAAGTTATAAACTAATATTGCTAAGTAACCATAATGAACTAATAATGTGAAAAGAAGGCACTAGGTAGGTACATAGTAGGTATACTATTGAGTAGTAGGTACTTGTAAGCAATAGGTACTAGACGATGCATAGTCCCACCAGCTGATGGGCTCCTAAAGTTGATGTGCTCCTGAACGCACGCACCCACGCTCGTAGGCACGCACACCCACACACTTTTTTTTTTTTAGCTGATGAAGCAGAGTGTAAAATGATTTCAAACTTCTTCTATTCGATCTCGAATCCAAGAGAATCGTTGATATTGAAATACTATAAAGAGACTTTAGCGTTACGATAGCGTCACGGGTGTACGGGTGTATCACGTGTACGGGTTAGTCGGTGCTTAGCTGAAATATCCATATCCATACTGTATTCGTAACTACAGAGGCTACATACCAAATTACAGTATAGAAAGTAGCAAAATAATAAGATTGAGTGTAGCTTTAGGAGCATATTTATGCTATATTACAGTTTCACAGGATGAAAAACATGGAAATTAGCTGTAGGAGCTCACGGAGCTGATCATGATATAAAGAATTGTAATATAGCCTAAGTTCTATTCCGGAACTTGATAGTAAATTTACGCCCACCCTCATGAAAATCGGTGCAGCCTTTCGGCTCTGATGCTCGGACAAACAAGCAGACATTGGATGTTATAAGGGGCAATTTATGGTAATTACCTTGTGATGTGTAAGGTGGCTCTGTACCTTGTCATTTTTACCCAGCATTCCCGAAAAAGTTTCCATTCAAATTTCATCAATCAAGTTTCATCTTGTGCCTGATTAGAATGTTATCTCAAGTTGTAATTATGCTCATCCATACCCAGAGATGGATGACCCAGAGAGACCCCGTTGAAAAATACAGTTTAGGTATCTGAAAAGCTGAATAGGAGCCAAATAAGCTAATGAGCCCACTCAGCTGATTATAATGGTTTCTCAAGTTGTAATATTTATACTCTACCACACCCAAAGACGTTCCGTTCCAAAGTTCAGCATCTCAAGTTGAATAATTACTAAATTAGCTTCAGAGTTCACTTTGCTGATTAGAGTGATACCTACTACAAGTAGAAATTATACACTACGTTAATTATACGCTAAAGTTGAATAGGAACAAGACAGCTATTTATATAGATATACAATACGATATACGATGCTCGTCCTATTGCATACCCCATAATGAAGTAGCATGATTCATGTTTCATCATTCAATTCGTGGGGGCAATTGAAGATTTGATAGGCGAAAGAATGAAGGTATATTTCATGGCCTACCAATTCTGCACAATATTTTCAATATATGGAAATGATTCATAATTTATTCATGCTAATGATGTTGAATATACCTAATACTGAAAAGTTTTATGAGAGTTTCCACATTGTCCGGAGCTGTAACGATGCTAACTTCACGACTTTGAAAACCTTTGTTCAACACCTTCAAAGTAGACATAGACTACGTACTTCGGTACTTTGATTGCACCTATACCTGCTCATATCTACTCACGATATATGATGGTCGGCATACTTTTTTTTCATGTTGCAGCATGCGAACTTTTTAGTATATATATATCTTCTGCCATTGGAATTGTTGTTGAAACTCACATGTTACATGGTAACGTGTCTTGTCAACAATTTGAAGAAAACACACTTCATAGAAAATTTGAAAGTAAAAATGCGAAAACGTCACAAATTCTAATATAACAAACCTGTTAATATAAAACGATTTCACGAAACGAAAGCCTGTAGACTAATGAGTTTGTTTGTCATCTTAGTCCATCCATCTAGATATACTTGTTTATGAATGGGGGTCGGGCAACCTTTGCAAGCAAAAAGGGTTGCCACCCAACACTATTATTTGAAAAACACGGATTAAGGATCAATTTGCAAAGACTGCTGCAGGTCGTAGTATATTCAATTTAATATTTTGAATTGCATATTCCAGGCATGCTCACTAGAGTTTCATACTAAATTGAGAATTTATATTCGTAATGTACTGAATGTTTAACACAATTCGTTTATAACACGGATATATTCTAGTGTGTGGTACTAACCTCAAGACCTACTATGGCCCATATTCTCTTGACGTCACGCCTGGAGTAGGTTCGCGTTTCAGCCAAACTCGGCCATGACTGCCCTACGTCAATGAATCGCTGCTCAACCAACCTATTTCTCACAAGAAGTTTGCCGTCTCACGTCAACATAATTCGTCGTTATAAGGCCACTTTTCAACAGTTTTATTTTCAAAAAGTATAATATTGTAGCAATACAAAGTTTCAATTCGACTAAATGTTATAATAATCGTGCGTGCCAGCGCAATAATTGATTGTAGATTGCTGTCAACGATACCAATCTAACATGAACGAGTTTTTATTTGGACTAGGTGCCTACTAACTGTTGTATTTAATCAGTGTCAGAAAACTAAAGAACTTCATTCGTTTAGGCTTTGAGAATAACTATTAACCTGAAAAATAGTGAAGAAAATATGATTGAAAATTCCTCAGGTGTCTGTACTGCTGTGTAGGTACTCAACCAACCTATTTCTCACAAGAAGTTGCCGTCTCACGACAACGTAATTCGTGGTTATACTTGTTATATTAAATGAATAAAAGGAGAGATTTGATAGTTTGTCAAAGTAAACAAGGCGAGAAACTACGAGAAACGAAACTCGTACTTAGGTAGGCACGTACGTCCTACCAGATTCGCTGTTGGTTTAAAGTGCCTAAACGAAGTAGGTGGGTCGTTGCTTTGCCGACGAATATAACCGCTGATTAGCAAGTTTGTCAAATATCGAATCAGGGAATATGCAACATGAATTAAAAACCAGCTGCAAGGAAAAAACCTTGAAATACATTCTTCTGAAAGTAAGATTTCATAAAGACGGCATTGGCAGTGCAGTTATTGCGCGAGTTTTGCAGTTACGCAAATTTTAGGGACAAAAAAGGTAATTAGGTACCTACTTTCTTTTTATCAATGAAGTACATGAACAAGTAAATAATATACGGAAAGTGTGTAGGTATACCTTCCCTCTAGGTACTTACATTTCCACATGTGATCCTTACTATTCCCACCTAACAGAGCTCTCATAACACATCCTTGCACAAGACCACTTTCACAGTACTCTAAAGATTTTTAGTTTCAATTGATTCAAAGAACAGTTCTAAAACTAGATAGGTAATCCACAACATCTTCGCGGCTTATGTCTGGATCATCTAGAACACTTGTATGTCAACTCCCCAACACACATTTCATATGGATCTCTACCCCACAGATTAAATCTTGTGTTCGTAGCATTTGAGGTCACCTATAATAACTTGATGTAATTTGCATACAATTTACAAATAATGAAAATATTGACTAGGAACTAGGTAAGACTATTGTTATACAGTTGTTCAGCTGTGGCTACGAATGGCGCATTTTCTCATAGTTTACTCGTCACCATGACAACAAGGTGAAATAACTTCGACTTCGCCTTGCCTCGATGTAAGGATGCGCTAGTGTCCAAGTCTCGAGAATATCACCCATACCTAACTCTTGTGTTTACAGGTGCGCCACTAAGAAAAACTAACTGCAAGTATTAAACACCATCAGAAAGAATTAAAGTAATGTGACACTTACAAAAAATTAACTTAATGCATGAAAAGTGCTTAACCAAAACTATAAAATGTTATAATATTCAATATTTATATTTATCAGTAATACCTATTTATCCAAGTTATTATTCAATAATTATCCAGTAAGACATTGGCAAATAGATTGCTTGTAGGTATTCCTAATGTGATTGCTTTGAAACTGAACTGATTTCTCCGTCTAATATTCTTTGAATTGAACTCAAAGAATATTAGATAGCGAAATTAGTAGCAAATTTGAAGGTTAGGATTGAAGGAAGGTTCTGTGTTTAGCTCTGAGATTGCTGTACCCAGGCCGCTGTCACATCTTGCCTTTTAAAATCAACGATCTTGAAAATTCCGGACCATGGAACAAAAATTCATTCCCCCTATTTAATGATCATTGTGTTTAAAGCTTACTTCTTCATCACGTAATGTGTTTGTTTGATTACATTTCGCACGGAGTCATGTTTATTTCTCTCACATTTTCACTCATGTTTCTTTAGGTACATTCGGGTAGCAGGTAGTTGAATAACCTACCAACTAATTGAGTAACTACTATTACTAATAAGCTCAAAAACATTGGCCGGCAACTAAGAGCTTCTCTTTCAGTTTAAATGAGACAAGATCGACTACAAGACAACAAATTCGAAAGGCAAATACTCCAAGAATTAAGGGTTTTCAAAAACGTGAAACTTATTGTAGCAAATCAGAGTTGTAGAATTTACCCCTTAGCACATGTTGAAGAACATATAGCGGATGGGAGATAAGTTACCTACCGATAAAATATAATAGTCGCAAACTAAACAATTTTCAAAATGTTGGCTAACTCAGCAATCGGAATTTTAGATTATTATTATCATTTGACTATATACATACCTAGCACGTTCAACGCGGGTGATGTCATATGACATCATGCCGTACTTTCCAGGGTATGTGTGATGTCATTTGACATCAAGCGATTGGGGAGGGCGCTCACAACTTAACGGTGCTTAGAGGTTGGTGAAAGGGTCCGTAGTGGCTGAGAAGGGTTTCTTTGTGATCCGTAGGTCATTCCCTGTTGAGTCGTCCCCATCGTATGCCGATTGAAATATTTTTAGCTCTCCCAAA
This sequence comes from Adelphocoris suturalis, assembly GCA_030762985.1. NCBI lineage: Eukaryota > Metazoa > Arthropoda > Insecta > Hemiptera > Miridae > Adelphocoris > Adelphocoris suturalis. Next base: position 60,367,513 of record CM061044.1, read on the forward strand.
AGACGCTAGTGCAAATACGACGGATTTTTCCACAACGCATCAGATTTCTGTAAGTTTCTATATTTGTTTCATCATTTCTCGCCAAAAGTGGTGAATATATAGTCTGTACTTATATAATAACTTCTTTACTTATCGTTTTTGACTATTTCCCCACAAAAACAGCTACAAAATACCAAATTTTATTACGTTATTCATTTTACCGAATTTTCGAAGAAAATTAAGCTATTGCTCTCGCCTCAAAATTTGTAGAATGTGAGTTTTTGAAAAAATTTTATGCAGAAATCCGTTTCAGGCTATTCTGAATCATATTCTGAAGTTTAACGCATTTTTTTATGTAGGTATATGTATGTATGTATGTATGTTTGTATGTGTCATTCCAGACGATAACTGTCCGTAGAATTGTGCTAGAAACTTCAAACAAATTTTAAAATGTTAAGGACACAAAACGAAAGTTCAAGTTCGTTGGCCAGCATGATCGGATTACATCTTCGGGTTGAAATTTTCAAAAATGTAGTCAGAAATTTCAAAATAGCCTGTTTTTTGGGAATAATTTTTTCAGCATACTAACATGTGGTATATTCGGAATCAGCGTAAAATTTCCTATAAGAATATGTATCAAGTTTTCAAAAATTTCAAAGTTGAAAAATCAGTCACAAATCGAAATAATGCCGTTCGCTAGTTGCAGTGATTATTCATTTATATTTAATACCTACAAGTTGTAATAGTTATCATTATAATTTTGTATTCATTCCTGTAATTAAAATCTTTGAATACTGTTATTTTTGTCCTCTCAACTCGAACCAATCCTGTAGACAACTGTCGGCAAATTCAGTACTAAACAACTACTTTTTCTTTAAGTTCCTGCTTCGTAAAAACCTAAATTTCTATTATATCTACCTTTACAACTTATTCCGAATACCAATAAATCAAGCAGTTAGTTTACACACAACAAATGCTGTGAAATTCGTGAGTTTTAGTGGGTGATGTCATATGACATCTCCCGTCAGGTGCGAAAATTATGTGTATTGCTGGTTTGCCTACTCATATTCTTTCCCCTCTCACGAGTGATGTCATATGACATCGTACTCGACAAATAAACAAAATGGCGACCAAACCACTTCAAAGAGTTCGAAATATATTTCTTATCAAAAATAAAGGCGCCAATGTTAAATTTCAGGCAGAAAAATTTCCCGTAGGCGCCGTTGTCAGCTGTTTTCCTTCCCGCGTTGAACGTGCTAGCTCATCTTGCTGGGAGCTAGGTGACATACCCGACACCTGGGGAGAGTTGGGACGATATTCACTGTATTTCGTGATACCCAGTCTGCGCTGTTCATCGAAAAAAAAAAAAAAAAAAAAATATTGAGGACATTTTGAAAAGAAGGGACCTCAGGCTATCCCCCCACAGAATCAAAATTAAAATCCCCACGCATGGGTATATTTTTTTGAAGGTCGGTCCCAACTCTCCTCAATAGTGGGACAGTTTTGGAACTGCGTACGTTTTGGCCAGTTCTCAAGTCTAAATGTTATTTGAGAGAGTTGGGACCAGTGTGAACGTTTAAAAAAAATGGAAATTGCCAACATATTGTTGAAAAAGTAGAAGGAATATGCATATAACCTTCAAAATAGAAGTTTTTGTTAAATCTGGTAGGTCTATGACGTCTCTATCACAGTTAATATTTGCAACCCAGATTGACAATGAACTTTTGCTTCTTCGTTTTTGGGTTGTCCGTCATGTTAGTCTAATAATAGTTCACGAGATTTGCTGGTTCAGTTCAACCTGGTTCAGAATAGGAGTGGCGTTCTCGAAGAATTTGTTGACAGATTCAACTGACAGTTCAGCGCGTTTTGTAAAAATGTTGAAAACATTCCGAGCAGGAAAATCATTTTTGTGTCGAACCAAAAAGTTTCGCACCCACTCAACCCCGGGAGTGTTGTTTTTGAAATGAGGATGTATGATACTTTTATGTCCATGTACCCCTTCACCATCATGCGAAAGTCGAATACTCCGGTTGGGAAACCCCATGTTGCAAGTGTGTTCAGATGTTCAATAAAAGAAGTTTCCTCACTAGCAGAGAAGAATGGTGAGGGTCCATAGGTGGGAAAAGAAGACACCATTTTTTTTCCAACCTCGCAAAACTGCTTCTGGGTATTCCAAAAGAGTTACTTCAGTTTGCCAGAACGATATTGTTAGAAATGTACACGAAATAAATCCCTCAACCGTAAATTGTATTGAGCACAAAATAATCACAAAACTGTTTTCTTTCAACTCTATTTGACAACAACATTTTTATAGCAGAACATCAACAAATCCTGTCCCTAGCACGGCAACAGTTTCCCAACAATATAATTCCACAGCTCTCCGTAGTGTCTCCTCAGTATAGTTTCTATAGGGCTTAAAAGATTTACCCTTGCGGATATTTGAAAACTTTCGGATGTACTTCCTGGGCATCTGAAAACCAAAAAGAACTCATAAAACGTCAAGTCCCAACTCTCCCCACAACGTGGTCTCAACTCTCCCCCTTCAACAAAACCGCTGATAACAGCCAACTGTACGGAGAAATTAACTTCAAATTCTCAGAATACTCTCTCAGAGTGATGTATAATACGTCTAGAAAGTAAACACTTGCAGCAAATGATGATCACCTTCTGCAGAGGTGAAAGTTTAGCAGCCCTTTGAGGAGCACAAAAAACGACTGATAAAACAACCTGTAGAATGAAGAGGACCTTGGCGCGCTTCGAGGTGATATCACTCACTGATAGCAGACATCAGGAAGGAAACAACTTGAAGTCAACACAAGAACGGAGTCGCTAAGTCGACGTTTCTGCTTGTAGTGGCATCATTTATAACTTTTTCCGAGGAGTCTCAACTCTCCCTTCAAATCCCAAGTCTCCCCAGGTGACTAACTCAACTGAAAAGATTATTATTATTATGTGACTTCTTTGATTTCCTTAGCTGAGAAACAATGGCCGAGAAAACAAATTAGTGGTTAGCCGTACAGAAGATGTCCCGTCTCACCTCGATGTTATCAAAAAGAGAAATCACCACGATAGCCCCCCAGCTGCCTGCGTTGCGTAGGTATAATAATTATACAATAATGTCGGAGGTTTTTGACTGTTAATGGGTTTATAATTGGCTCTGCCAGAGGAAGTGGCTACAAGTCGCGGCGATTGGAAAACACCAACTTGTCGAAAGGAATAACACGAGTAGACGACTGTTGAGATGAGGAAAATTCCACGTTACTTCAAGTAAGTCCCTATTCAGCGATTTTCATGAAACAAGTCGACAAAATAGAAACAATGTGATCACAAATAAAATTACAAATTATGATGGGATAATATAGAATAGTCTTGTAAATTAGTCACGTCTTCTCGTAACACCGGACTTCGGTTTGTTATTGCTACTCGTATACCGGTGTTAAATAGCCCTCCTAATTGTCCTCATTGCCAAGGAAATCACACACGAAGAGGCGACATATTAAAGTAGCTCACTACACGGATGAGATTGTTTCGCAAGTTTCAGAAAGCAATATGGAAAAACCTTCTCACATTCATTAACTTTTTATTAGTATATTTGATGAACCATTAGTCATTGAGGTTGGGAGTGGCACGGACCAGGAATGGAGTGATTGGGGGCTTCCAGCAATGCAGTTGAGAGGGAAGCGATACCTACCATCTTCCTCAGGGTTCAGAGATCTAGCGATGACCGCTTCGAGGTATAGAAAGGAACTTTTGCTGGGTTACCACAACGTTGTGACGGATGCGAGGAGGAAATTAATTTAACCTATGCACTGAATTACAGCAAGGTCGGACGAACTAAGCTCGGATATGACAGCCATCGTTACGATTGCGGTTAGTTAGCTAGCATAGCATGGGAAGGCTTGGCAATAAAGCCCGTACTGCGAGAAGTGGAAAATGGCAGGCCAGCACTCATTGCAGCTACATTGTCATTCATGGATTGTGAGAATGTGAGAGGAAGGCGTTTTTAGACAACCGTATCGTAAGTGCCTAGGCTTCTTCTTACATCTCACAAGACTGGGGTACAACTGCAAGATCATGCACGCTAAAAGCTCCAAAATATGATAGACCGGCACATGATATCAGAGAGTAGGTAGTTTACTTCACTCATTTGTTCATTGCACTCCAAATTCATTGCGTTCCTGAAGTGAGTGGTAGATCGGTTCAGTCACAAGTGGAACAAGTCCTACACAGTCGAATATAAAATCGTCGGGCTCGTAAAAAAAATCCAATTTTCTATTATCCGGGCTGTTGATGCGTTTGAGGGGAAGTCGAAAAAAGCTGCGCTTATTAAATTCGGAAGATGGAGCGGCATTGCCGAACATCAGCTAAGCTGAGAGCTCAAAACTACTTGATGATCATAAAAGAAGACGCTGAAAAAGAATATCTTCCTTTTTTATCTGAATAAAATGTTAGAAAGAGGTGGGGTATTTCATCGTCCTTTTCTCAGCGGTTTGTGAAAAAAAAAAAAAAAAAAAAAAAACAACCTGCTGCGAGGCTTCACACTACTTTCCTTACTTGTATTCATTTTACATGGACGCTATCATGATGGATCACATCTTGGATGGATGGGGTTGTTATTCGATCGTTTGATCTTCAAGTATAGGTATCCATTAGTCCAGAAGTTTCTTCAGGTGGCTGTCAGTAAGAGACCGATGAACACCGATTGTATGACTTCCTGTATTTAATTTCCGGGCGAGTAGGAAAGTGAAAACTGTCATCTAACCATCCCTAAAAATTGCAACAAACTCCTAGTTTTGGCAGAATAGAATATTAAACATGAATAGAGTAAATTGAACGTTGAAAACTCTTGCTCGCCTGATGTGTTGAAGTTCAGAACAATTTGAAAAGCCAGCTCAATTACTGTTTTGTCGTACAAAAACTCGTTAAGTTATGCTTCATTTTAAATGTTTGCTGCGGTAAGTGGTTAATACTTTCCGAACCGCCCAAAGGGTAATTAAAAAAGTCGTGCGATCTTCATTTAAAAAAAAAAAAAAAAAAAAAAAAAAAAAAAAAAAAAAAAAAAAAAAAAAAAAAAAAAAAAATCTGCAACTTCCACAGTACATGAGTATAGCCTGAATGATGAGTATAACCTTATCTGATCACACATCTATACGAACCAAAGAGGTACTACATTACCTAATGAACAAAAAAAAATTTGAAACGTACCACCTAGAAATCTACCGATTTCCGCTTCCCTGTGCAGGCGCTGAGTTGATTTGGCTATCAAAGTAAGTAAGTGTGGAACAAAACACTGACAAGATAAAAGGATAGTTCTTTTGCATAATTTAGAGGCCATACTGAAGGAAATAGCAAGAAAGTGCTAAAAAATGGCGTTTTTACCTATTTTTGAAGGATTTTTGCTAATTACCGCTCTCGGAGTATTTCCCCAGGTAAGAAGGATACGGGATATCATTTCTACCTAGTAGAGGAGCAACTCCTGTGAATTTCATAAAAATCCCTTGAGCCATTTTGGAGAAAAGGCAAAAAAAAGTGCTAAACAATAGCTTCATTTTCCACGAAAATTCGCTAAAACGACGTTTTTTGTCGTATCCTCATTTCATACCCCCCTAAAAATGATCATTGTAACCTGATATTTTTACCTCTGATATCTCTTGGGTATAAAAATCAAACCCCTAAATTGGAATTTTTTTATGTCGTACCGTATGGTCGCAATCGTGTACTCGAGTTACACACACACACACACACACACACACACACACACACACACACACACACACACACACACACACACACACACACACACGTACATTTTCATGAAACGTACAGATATGGGTTCAGGTTGAACAAAATACCCATCCTAGCATGAGTTTCAGATATTGATTTGCTGGGTGATTACAAGACATTCCCTTCACCCTTCGGGTTAAGTTAGGAAAGTAAATATATATATATATATAATTATCACTACTCACGACTTACGTCAATGTCAATCCCAAGAATGATGCGAGTGATTTGAGTTTTCGGAATTTAGCTGTGAACCAGTGTTGGGCATAATCTCATCGTCGAATACGAATACAATTGAGATCGCGATAATTATTCGTTGATTCTGAGGCAACTGCAATTATATTCCTATTCGTGTAATCGTATTCGTCTGTCGGCGATTACACGAATACAACCCATAAAATGCGTCACGGTCATCAATTTCAATAGGGCGTCCCTCTTGTAATATGCGAAGCCTTGCTAATATTACCTAGCTTCAGAGAGACGTCCTATTGAAATAGATTTGAGACAAACAGGCTGGGCTCAAATTATTGAATTCGCTATAAGGACGTCCCTCTGAAGCTAGGTAATATTAGCAAGGCTTTGCATATTACAGGAGGGACGCCCTATTGAAATTGATGACCGTGACGCATCTTCATGGGTTGTATTCGTGTGATCGCCGACAGATGAATACGATTACTGGAATATGAATATACGAGTAATCGCAGTTGATCAGAATCAACTAATAATTATCGCGATTACAATCGTATTCGACGATAAGATTATGCCCAACACTGCTGTGAACCATGTACTTTGTCTCATTTCTGAGGAAAAGTTTACAAAACCTACAATTCAACAGGAAAAAACATTAGGTTATTTCTCAATGTAAGTTTCTTAATTCACTCTGCTGATATATAGTTACAAGGAATAAAAAAAGAATCCACAGTTCCAAGAAACGCCGTGTTCAACTTGCAGAGACCAAGTTATTCGAGATCAACATGATTGTGTGAGTAGTGATGAGGATAACTTATACGCCTATGGGTAGGTATATAACTCACCGCCAGTCTGCGAGATGGGAGAACCAGTTTGGAGCCGGAGCCGGAATACTGGAAAGACAGTGTGATATTAGCAGCTGCGCAGGTAGGAACGACCGCATCGTGGAAAATTTGTACAAGGTTAGTAAAGGAACTATTTGCACCTTTGGACTAGAACTATCATATTAAAAGTTCCCCTTATCAATTTCTGTGAAACTCAAAAACATGTTCCTATTACACCCTCGGGTCTTTTTGACCCAACTCACTCTAATTTATAGGTGTAAAAATTGTCAATTTCTTAACCCTAGTAAACAATACCGTTCTTTTTTCAGTCAAGAATTTGGTCTTGGTTATTTTTCGGGGGTTTCGGAAGATCGGGAATTCAATTTTGATGATGGATTGACGGTGAGGAGGAAATGGGAATAGTTGAATTGGATGGAGGTTGGGGGAAAAAACTGTATTTTAATCATTTTTCTATTTTTATCAAATTTTATTTATTATTTATTAGTTCAATTATTTTACCATTTTACTATTTGGTTTCTATGTGAAGGTAGAAACAGGAAAGCGTCGTGTAAAAAAGTTCCAGTCATGCAGCACGGTGGTATTCGAGCGAATTTTCGTAAATTATCTTACTATGTTACGTTTTAAATTGTTTTGAAAATTCAGGACTTAACGTTAAAAAAAGTAGATTACCAATTCCATGGCCGAAAAAAAAAAAATCGCCCTAAATTTGGATTTTTTAGTTTTTTTTGTATTTTTGGCAAACTTTAAAGAAATTTGAGTGAATTTTCAGCATAAATTCGTCCATAACTTTATATGATCTAGTTATTCTAGTTTATCGTCGATAGACTTCTTTTGATTATAATTCTGCGGAAAAATATAAATTCAACAATTTTAAGCTGTTTTTAGCCTTTTTCAGTGATTTTAGCTAATTTTTGTAGAAAATCATGTTATTTTAATGGCTCCAAAAAATTTTAAATTAAAATTTTTGAAAATGTTCTTCATCCAAGTCCGTTGTGGGGCATTCTGAATCAAATACTAGAGTTTAACGCTTTTTCATATATATATATATATATATATATATATATATATACATACGAATGTGTCATTCTAGACGATAACTCTCCTTAGGACTGAAATAAAGATTCCGTTCTTGCGTCAAAAAATAAAGCTTTTCAAACGAAAGGATGAGTTCGTTGGCCAACATTAAATTGGTCTAGGTAGTTTCAAAAAATATACTAAAAAAAACTAGTGAAAATGACATAAAACGGCTTAAAATCGTTAAATGTATATTTTATGGCAAAACTATAGTCAATAAAAGTTAATCAACACCGAATTACAACACTATTAAATTTAATCAAAAAATATGCAGAAAAATGTAGTTAAATTTCATTATTTTTGCTGAAAAATCTATTACAAACCTGGAAAACTGTAAAAAAACCAAATATAGTTGGTGGGTAACAATTTTTTGCCCTGAAAATGCTCAAATTTCAAAACAATGTTACATAGTATAATATACTGGAATCTACAAAAATTCGCTCATACGATCATGCTGCATGAATGGAACTTTTGGTTAATTTTGGTCCACATGTCCGCCCAATCAGATCCTCAGTTCATTCAGTGATCTCCAAGGTACCCATTTCACCCCCCCCCCCCTTCATCCTCCTCGAAGAAAACACCCCCTTTGGATCACATTTAAAAAATTTCAAGTAGCCTGTAATTTGAGTTATTGTAATTCAAACATATTTTAGCAATCAGATCCCCAGTTTATTCAGTGATGTCCACGATACCCCCGTCGGGTTTGAAAATTTCATGTACGTATTCTCCGATTTAAGTTGGAATAACCCGAACATATTTCAACAATCATGTCTCCAGTTTATTTACTGATGTTCATGATACCCCATTTCACCCCCCTCCTCTCCCAAAACACTCCCTATGGGTCAGATTTGGAAAATTTTAAGTAGCTTGTGGTTCAAGTTAGAGTAATCCAAACATATTCCACCACTCAGATCCCCGGTTTGTTCAGTGATGACAAAGATACCCAATCCCCCTCCCTTCCACCCCTAAAACACCCCCTATGGGGCCGATTTGAAAAATTTCAAGTAGCCTATGATTTAAGTTAGAATAATCAAACATATTCGAACAATCAGATCCCCAGTTCGTTCAATGGTGTCCAAGATACCCCATTTCCCCCCTCCCCTAAAACATCCCCTCTGGCTCAAAATTTAAAAACTTCAAATAGCCTATAATTTAAGTTGGGATAATACAGACATTTCTTCCCACTCATATCAGTTGTCCAATGACCCCTATAACCGTGAAAAGCGGACAAACATACGGACAGACAGAGAGACAGAGAAAAATTGACACTTGATTTAGACACCCACCTATGCTGATAAACGTACCTAATGTTATAATTAATTTTTCTCAAATTTTAAATTTCTAGCTACCATGAGAACTCTGGGGACCTCCGTATTACTGATTTTGGCCGTAGCAGGTGTATTAGCGAATGAAAAGGTAAATGATTATTTATCAGTTCATGATTTTTCAAATATATTTTGACTTTCATGGACGCTGAACATACGATTGTAGTTTAAGTTGAATATACTATCATTCGGATTATCAGAATCTAAATAATAATGATTCCGATCACAAGTGTAACAACATCGGAGAATGAGGATACTGTTTTATTTCACTGCTGGCATTTACTTTCATACTTTGTGGACGTAAATAATCGGATTCGATAGTTCTCCACTTTTCCACGAGTGATTTAGTTCGTAGCATGGACAGCTTCTCAACTCATCAACTTCTGAGAGCACCTATTTACCGATATTTTAAGTGATCATAAGATCGGCAGAACACACCTTGCCTTTGGCGGGGAAATAAGAATTTGAAAATACGTAGATCTCGACAAGACGATCAACAGATTCTGCCAAATTTGCAGAATCTGCCAGTTCTAAGCCAGGAAAAAGTGTGAAGGAAAGTACGCTGGGAAGAACTGTACGAAGGTAGCTCATATATTTGAATATGTGAACGCCTGTGAACACGCAAGTGGCACGAAAGGATCTACTACAAACCTCCACCGAATTTATTCATAATTTGGCCATCGCAAAATTATTGTAGATGTTATGCATATTTCATTAATGCATACCTACTTACGCAATATGGATTCCCTTTTCTAGGAGGATGATTGTATTAAAGGATGCCCTCAATACTTCCAGTCGGTTTGCGGATCAGACGGTGTGAATTACGCTGGAGACTGCCAATTGAACTGTGTGAAAGTGAATCGTCCTGATAAAGGTATAATTTATCAACCATAATCAGTCATAATAATAATTGTTCCCATTGAATTCTATTAATTGAAAGTCATGAATCAATGTATATACATGACTTACGTCCTCGTTTCATTCGAGATAGATTATAATGGCTATTCTCTATTAAAAATTCCATGAAACACATTTTCCGGTAAATGTTTCGTTTTCCGTTTTCGAAATTTTCCAATTTTAATATCATTTTTACTCATTTGCCGTTGTTTCTCAATATTTTAGAGATATTCAACTAAAGCTCGCTGAAAGTTGCGGTGTTTTACCCTCTCCCGACAAAAGTTACCCACTATGGCGAGCGCCTCCGAATTGGTTGGCGCGCCCTCATTCCACCCCAAAACTCACCCTGCCTCTTCCTACTCCCTTCAGAACCCCCCCCCCCCTCATTCTCTAACACAATTGGTCGTTATGTAATAACCACCATTTTCAACCCCCACCCCCTCATAATGGTCGGAACGCCACCGAATTTAAATTTCTCTGATAAAGAAGGGGTTCCTCTAATCAAATCCCGATTTCAGACCTTTTGAAGGGCTCGAAGGGTGTATTGGAACCATCCTCTCCTTTAATAAACGAATTTTCACAGAAAATGAAGCTATTGCAAGGCTCCAAAAATTTTATAATAACAATTTTCGAAGATTTCATGAAACAATTTATGAATTCGAAGATGACATTCTGAAACGATTCCTAGATTTTAACGCTTTTTCATATGTAAACATATATATTCATATATATATATATATATATATATATATATATATATATATATATATACTCGGCCCTTCGGGCCTCGCAAGGGGCTCCGCCCCTTGACCCCGCCAGTGGGGCTTCGCCCCCCCGGACCCCCCTAATCTATACTCGGCGCTTCGCGCCTCGCCGGAAATATCTCTTTTCTACTGTGTAGAAAACGAGGATAATTTGCTACGCAATTCGTCTCACGAGAAAAAAAAAAATTTCAATCCTGGCTGGGATTCGAACCCACAACCTTCACGAGAAAAAAAATTTTCAAGCCTGGGATTTTCATTTAAATGGGACATTTTAAATGGTGACGTTACATAACCACGACCATTACCACGACCCCATTGGGGGTCAGCCTAAGAATTGCATAGCAATTAATATATATATATATGCTGCAATTATTTATATATAAATATATTATATATATATTAATTGCTATGCAATTCTTAGGCCGACTCTTAATAATTTTTTATGTAACGTCCCCATTTAAAATGTCCCGTTATTAGAACCCGTGAGGTCGTGGGTCCCCCAGCCAGGCTTGAAAAAAAATTTTTTTTTTTTTTCTCGTGAGACGAAGGTTGTGGGTTCGAATCCCAGCCAGGCTTGAATTTTTTTTTTTTTTTTTTTTTTCTCGTGAGAAAACGAGAACACAGTAGAAAACGAGGATAATTTGCTATGCAATTCGTCTCACGAGAAAAAAATAGAATAAAAAAATTTTCAAGCCTGGGTGGGATTTGAACCCACAACCTTCGTCCCACGAAAAAAAAAAGTTCTATCCTGGCTGGGATTCGAACCCACAACCTTCGTCTCAAGAGAAAAAAAAATTTTTTTTCAAGCCTGGCTGGGGGACCCACGACCTCACGGGTTCTAATAACGGGACATTTTAAATGGGACATTTTAAATGGGGACGTTACATAAAAAATTATTGGGAGTCGGCCTAAGAATTGCATAGCAATTAATATATATATATATAATATATTTATATATGTATGTGTCATTCCAGATGATAACTCTTCTTAGGATTGAGATCAAAAATCCGTTCTTTCAAAATCAAGCTTTTCAAATCAAAGGATGAGTTCGCTGGGTGGCACTTTTTGAGCACATTAAATTGCTGCAGAGCTGGAAAGTATTCATCCTTGAATCAGGAAGCGCCAGTGAGATGAACTTAAACCGTCACCATCGAAATTTCTACTCGCATTTAGATCGTTCTGAACAACTCGGTTGTCTGCCTGCCTGTACGTGAGTTCGCGGATCCCTGTAACAAGCATCACTTCTACAGATTCCATGATATATATATATATATATATATATATATACAATACGCAAACCACTAATTCCCTAACAATGGTATATATATATATATATATATATATATATATATATATATATATATATATATATATATATATATATATATACATATATATACCATTGTTAGGGAATTAGTGGGTTGCGCTGTAAACGGTACCCAATCAGTTCCACTTTTTCACAAATCCATACAACAGACTACTCATGCGCGAACGTAAAATCCATCTCACGGCTTAGGCATGCGGTCTCGCTCAAACTACCCGGGAAAATACGGTTTCATCATCCCATATAAATCTCATCACGATAGTAACACCAGTAGCTGCTACTAGTGTACGAACCTTATATCTTTGTAACAACCATCATTTTGGCATTTTTCATCCGAATTTGTTGAACACTTTAATAATATATAAATGTACGTTACGGAAATGAGGAAGCTATGTACCACACCGAATACGTCAGACATTTGTTTTCTCCCTAATTGCTGTACAGTTTTAGTGCCTATCTATATTTTAGTAAGGCATGCAGTTCCTCGTAGGGAAATCTGAAAATGTGTAATTTAATCCATTTCCGTGAGGCCAATGTTTTGTATTCTAACAGTTTTGAGATGACAAACTACTCAATTGGTGATTGAGTTCCACACGCTGGGTTACTGAAGTTTGTTTTTGTCATTAATTGTAGTAAAAAATAGAAAAATTCACGTTTTCATACTGCCTTCCTCATACTTCACCCACACATACAAATATATAGTAAATTCATGTGATACTGTCATACTAGATTGTAAAAGCACAGACTGTTGAAGTTATCGTAACGAAAAAAAAAAAACCATTGTATTAATTAATTTGATGCTATAAATTTCATTGTTATTTTTTTACATGATGTTTGTGCATTAATTGTATGCCTACTTATGTGTTTTCAGCTAATCTTCATGTTGCACACGCTGGCGCTTGTAAAGTGGTTAGTAATAAATTATCAAGTATGGTACATTGGTACATAGTTACCTACCCTTTCCTAGCAATTCCTAGTGAATTCCACACTAAAAAAAAAAAAAAAAAAAAAAAAAAAAAAAAAAAAAAAAAAACTATACCTGTGAAAATAGTATTAGAACAAAAGAACGAGAAAAATTGGCATTATCGGGAGTTTCTGGAATGAGTCCCGAAAACCGGATAGCTGGACGAAATTAGCCCCGGCTTTTTCTGGAGAAAATTTGGTAGCGGACAAATTGGGCCCCAGATTTTCCGAGGAAAATTCGGGACCACCAGAAATAAGTTCTAATACTAATCTATAAGTACGTCCAACTAATCTAAATTTTTATTGATGGATTGAATAGGTACTTGATGTTATTTATTGTTGAGATGCGAGCTTGCGAGCATCCAGACCACCAAACTATACGTATCATTCTGACCTATTTCTCCATCTAATCTATTAGGGGCTTAATCCGGGGCTCATTTCGTTTTCTCGACATCATTTCATTTTTCAGAGGAGGGCTCATTTCGGTTGCGGGGATCATTTCATTCGGTTATATGACTTTTGGGGCTCATTTTGGTTACAGTCGCATTACCCATTGTTATAGTTGTAGTACGTATGCATCTAACAATCATTTTGATTAATACATGGATTAGTTTTCATTAGGTATATTTACGTTTCGATGTTGATTTATTGTACTTACATTTACAGAAGAGGCAGGCAGGGTGTATCTGCCCTCAAGTTTACCAACCAGTGCGAGGTCCTGATGGGAAGATTTACAGCAACGCCTGCGCGATGAATTGCGCGTTGAAGGGGAAAAAAAAGCAAGGTATACCTCCCGAATAAACTATTTCATAAGGACAAATTCTTAGCCCGTAAAAAAATATTGAATTAAAATGTTAATAGCATTGGATTTGAGCAGTGTTGGGCATAATCTTGTCGTCGAATACGAATACGATTGTAATCGCGATAATTATTCGTTGATTCTGAGTCAAATGCGATTATATTCGTATTCGTGTAATCGCATTCTTCTGTCGGCGATTACACGAATAAAACTATAAAAATGCGTCACAGTCATCAATTTCAAAAGGGCGTCTCTCCTATAATATGTGAAGCCTTGCTAATATTACCTAACTTCAGAGGCACGTCCTATTGAAAAAGATTTGAGACAAATAGGCTAGGCTCCAATCGTTGAATTTGCTTTAAGGACGTCCCTCTGCAGCTAGGTAATATAAGCAAGACTGCATATTATATTAGGGACGCCTTATCGAAATTGATGACCGTGACGAATTTTTATGGGTTGTATTCGTGTAACCGCCGATAGGCAAATACGATTACACGAATACGAATATAATCGCAGTTGACTCAGAATCAACGAATTACTATCGCGATTACAATCGTATTCGTATTCGAAGATGAGATTATGCCCAACACTGGATTTGACATCGTGTTGTGGTTAGATGGTATTTTATTTGAGTTAATATGATTGTGATTGGTCATGAAAAAAAAAAGTACTTAACCCCCATTACAATTTTGTGGTTTTAACATGCAACATGTTTTTGCCATCACAGCCTGGCCAAAAATGAGACCAAATTACCGTTACGTGACGTTTAGTGTGTTATCTATTTTCCGATGATTATCGCTTACAACCAAATCGTTCGCTAGTCGTTGGAATGCTACGGTTACCTAACCGTATTATGTTACCAACTGCGGTGCGTGGCTCACAATCTGAGGTATGAGCGTGGTTGTCTGAATAATTATTTACATACACGTGATCCTTCGTAGTTTATTTTCTAACATGATTGCAACAACTATTAGACTGGAAGAAACTTGGAAGTTGAAATTTGATAGGGAGACTCTCTGGGACAGAGAGACGATTGAAAAGATAGGCTCTTTACTAATCAGCTGAGTGACCTAAATTCTCACTTGTTCCCCAAAGGAACGTGTTCCATGTTCCAAGATTTAGTGCTTAGAACTAAATTTGATCTTGAGCCTTTTGAGCCATCCAGATGTTAGGAGTCAGGTCCAGGGGGACTTTGTTTCAAGATAATTATATTCAATAAACAGAAATGAATATATATATATATATATATATATATATATATATATATATATATATATATATATATTATAATCAATTTTTAAGGAAAAACAACAAATGACAACATGAAACTAATTTTTTATATTTCGGCTTATGCCATTTTCAAACTACGAGAAAAGAATTTTGTTTTTGTTAATTGGTGAGAAAATCTTGCTGGAGAAGCGTGCCCAGTTAACGTCTGATATTCAACCCTGGAGGATCATACCGAGTGAGCTCTCTCTGAATGAACCAGCATTAATTTATTATCGATTTTTTTCGGGCAACCACGCTTCTCCATGGCAAGATTTTCTCACCAATTAACAAAAATCAAAATTCTTTTCTCGTAGTTTGAAAAAGGCATAAGCCGAACATGTTGTCAATTGTTGTTTTTCCTTAAAAATTGATTGAATATGTATATGCTCTTGTAGAGCCATTTCAGCGGAAGAGAGTTTAACCTTGCGTTTTGATTGAAAATCATCTAGGGATCGATTTTACAACTAATGTCCAACAAAATTCTCAAATCAGAAGAGATTTCGTTTTTTAATGCATTGTTTTCGAGTAATTTCGTTTTTAAGATTTGTTCGTTTTTCTTACTTTAAGACATCAAAATTATCATAAATCTCCTAAGGTGAACTTTAAAATAAAATAATAACAACATCGCCGAAAAGAGCGTTACAATTCCTTTGAGAATGTTACCCTTTTATGAAGTTTTGAGCTCAAGAAGTAAGTATGGAAAATATATTTAAAACGAAGACTTTCTCCAATCAGGCTAAATCACTGCACTTTTCAGATGGCTGTACACCCTTCGGAAGAATACATTTTTCAAAAACGTTCCGTAACAGGAAAAACTTCAACTATATAATCACTTTTCATCATCTCCATTTTCACTCCGCTAATTAGAGGAGATATTCATGTTTTAATGTTTGAAAAAATTGTTTTTTTTTCTGCGAAATTGAGGGTCCCCTTGAAAGAGTTACTCACAATGTAAATACGAGTTCGGTTTTTCTGAGTTTGTTTGAGGTATCTACTACCAGTAATTTTCCACGCTGAATCGAATGACAACACTTACAGACCTCTCCAAATCCAATATAACCAAACTTCACACTTTAAGTAAATAGTTTTATCTCTAAAAAGACATGAAATAGAACATCATAAATTAACTAAATACGTATGTGCGAGTTAAAGTAGGGAAACCTGGTTATAATGGAATTGGGGAAATCTACTACTGCTACATTTCGATTCAGCGTGAAAAAATACGAAAAAACCAATCCCGAACCACAAGGGGTAATTTTTCAAGAAAAACCCTCGATTTCACTGAACCATAATAGGTAAATATTTAAACACAGTTATATCTCATAACTGGGTGACCCGGCGGACTTTGTCCTGCCAAACATACTATTCTTACAGCCATGGTTACAAATAACAATAATTCATTTATTAAAATTTATTATTTAATTGAAGCGAAGAAAACGTTGAAAATAACTAATAAAGTAGTACGTATAAAAGGTGCAGACGGGTGTTTGTGGGATTATAATTTTGATCCATAATGGTGCAATTAATTTTGTAAACGATGTCTCTTAATCCTAAGCTATTTCTCTTGCTTTTCACTTATTTCATTTTACTTGGAACCTAAGAGCCGATTTATCAATTACATTTATAGTCCAGTAAATCTAGGTTCAAAAAGGTCGTTTTCAGGAAGAACGTATAGAAGTTTTTTCTCAACGGTTCTATATGATTTTTGGGTCGCTGAATCCGAATTTTAGGTTTGCCCCCTCGCCAGAGGTGAGCGAACTTCAGGAAACGCGAAAAACATCGAAAATTTCGGACTTTTTTCAGTTTTTTGCATTTATCTCGAAAACGGTATGTTTTAGCGAAAATACTACCATGTACAAAATTAAAGTTGACATAATTTCCTAGAAGAGTATACAGTCAAATTCTTTTCTATCTTCAATAGGACCGCCGCTAGAGCGCTCTCAAAATAGACCATTTTTTGACTCCAAGTGTAAAATGCAGGAAACTCGAATCTCTTCTATGCCATTGAGTTGTAATATGCCTATACGATGTTTTTCAATTAATATCTGATAAGTCTGGGTGATTATAATTGGTTGGACGATCGTCAGTGAGGTGCGCTGTCAGCGGACCTCCCATTTTTTGAAACAGCACTTCTCCCAGTTGTGCGAATTGACCAGAATCGTAATGGGATATTTTCACCAAAATGATATAATAAGGCGGTTTATATTTCATATATAGTTCATAGTTTATACAACTGGCTCATACGCAATATCGGCAAATACAAGAAACTGCTATGTTGGTAAGGTATGAATCGAACCAAAAATTAAGTAATTCACCAAATCATTAACTTCCGCTTTCTTCAAGGTGTGAATCGTTCATAGGTCGATGCACCTGTATATTCGAACAAGACCATTTTAACGGAAAAGCGGATTTTTGCCAAAATCTGCAATATATTGAGATCCTCGGGTCCATGGAAACATCGAACGAAGAGAACACTGAAGGTGAAAATTCTAATAGTTACATGTAAGGATAGGTACTAACTGTTTATAAGTTAGTTCAAAAATTCAAGCTACCTAGTATTCGCATACAGATCCTGGTCGGAAAGAAGGAATCCATTTTGTACCACGCGTCAAGAACGATCAACGGTGACGTCAAGTGATAAAAACAACAGTGACGATAATCTCATCATTTAAGAAGGGAGCTCGGGATGGTAGGTTTGTGAATTGTTTTGTGAATACTGCTGTTTAATTTTTCCAATAAATTGGGTAGACAAAATACAAATATATTATACTTAAATCATATTGGTGGACTTGGTTCATCATTAAAATGATCCGAATGCGTGAAATTTGAACAACTTGTATAGTTTCGAATATTGATTAAATACGTCGAATACATAATATCGAGTATCGTTTGGTTACAATTAATTAGATTTGTAGTTGTAGCCGTAGCACTGAAAGTACTCGTATGTAAGTATGTAATGCATAAATAAATTTTAGTTAATTATAAAATAAATGGCACGATAAAAACAGTATCATTTCACTGAACATATTGACCAAAAATCAGTAGGTAACCCTTCGTTTTTATTGTGTTCTCCTTGAATATGCACCCATTGTACAAGCAAAGATGCTCAAATTTAATGAGACAAATCAGACCTGTATCATTTCCATATTTACATTATACAAAGAAAATACCAATTAACCAATGTATTGCAGTAACGCAGGATTCCCTTCATAGGCGTGACTGTAATGACAACAGTAACTGCTTAACAGTTCGTTCTACTTGTGGGTTTCTCTAAATTCTGCTCGTTTTCTGAAATAATTGCAATTACCCCATCAAAATCAAAATCTGGTTGATAATAGGCCGCCGATTCACACCTTGAAGAAAGCGGAAGTTAATGATTTGGTGAATTACTTAATTTTTGGTTCGATTCATACCTTACCAACATAGCAGTTTCTTGTATTTGCCGATATTGCGTATGAGCCAGTTGTATAAACTATGAACTATATATGAAATATAAACCGCCTTATTATATCATTTTGGTGAAAATATCCCATTACGATTCTGGTCAATTCGCACAACTGGGAGAAGTGCTGTTTCAAAAAATGGGAGGTCCGCTGACAGCGCACCTCACTGACGATCGTCCAACCAATTATAATCACCCAGACTTATCAGATATTAATTGAAAAACATTGTATAGGCATATTACAACTCAATGGCATAGAAGAGCAACAGTAGATTCGAGTTTCCTGCATTTTTCACTTGGAGTCAAAAAAGGTCTATTTTCAGAGCGCTCTAGCGGCGGTCCTATTGAAGATAGAAAAGAACTTGATTGTACACTCTTCTAGGAAATTTTGTCAACTTTAATTTTGTGAATGGTAGTATTTTTGCTAAAACATACCGTTTTCGAGATAAATGCAAAAAACTGAAAAAAGTCCGAAATTTTCGATGTTTTTCGCGTTTTCTGAAGTTAGCTCACCTCTGGCGAGGGGGCGAACCTGAAATTCGGATTCAGCGGCCCAAAAAACATAGAGAACCGTTGAGAAAAAAACTTCTATACGTTTTTCTTCGGAAAATCCTATTTTTACTGGATAAGGGGGATAGCATTATCCTCCAGATTCCACAATAGGGGGGGTTCATCCATCCCTAGTTAAACCTATATGGCGTTTTAATTTATCTGGTACCTGGATGGTTGGATAAAAATTATAACTGAAGGTTAATGATATATCTAGAGCTTTCTAACCTCGAACAAGTTTATTTACAAAAATTTTATTTGAATCTAGTTTGATTGTCTTTATTTTTGTACCTTCCAATGGAATGGATATTTGAGGATTTGTCTTCAAATAGCAGCAACGGCGATGATTCTATCGTAACATAATTCGTTGAATGGAAAAGAAGACCGTATATACCTAGAAAGACCCCGTGTAGATCACCTACTAATATGGGACGAGTGCGTATTTTTATTGAGTTTTCGGTTGGACAAAGATACCGTTATCTACATCCTAACACAGATCGAAGATGAAATTAAGTCCACAACTTACCGATCACAATAATTCAGGTTCCAATATCGCTATTCGTGAATCTATTTCTCTCTCTAGAAATGAAGCAAATGGCAAAAATGTGGTGATTTCTTATTTGCCGAGCTTGGTAGCTTGGACATTGTTGTGTTGTGAACGTCAGACCCGGTTTTTTTTAATAGGTAGTCGATCATTGAAGAAAATGTAGCTCCTACTCTACTCTGTGGTAGCTCCATGTGTGAATCGCCCTCATTTTGTCGCCTACAGACACCAATGAGGATGCTAACGGTGCTATCAGCTAGACAGAATTTATCTGAGGGATAATTTTATCCGCTAGGTAATTCGGCATTGATATGCTATACTCAGTATAGCTATCCTGGAGTTAAGTTATGGTCATGTTTATTTCATAAAGTGTACAACACGAAAAATGTTTCTGAAGCGAAATGACTCAAAAACGAAGTGTCAGAAAAAAAGTCTTTCATCAGAAATGTAGATAAGTCGGGACTCGACTGTTGAGGATAGAAATGTTGTTTCTCAACTTTTCTTATGATTTTAATTTATGTTGTTTGTAGGTAATTGAGTTATTCATGAGTTATTTAATTTTTGTAGAAATAGTGCAATGCAAACTTCGGGTTCTTTCTTGGTGCTCCAGCAGTAGAATCCTTTGTCTATTGACGCGATAATTTTGATTCATGTAAATAATGAAATATGTGTAATAATGACATTTCTCGAATCAATCATTCTTAGCACAATGACCAATAGAGTGATGAATTATTAAGATAGTTATTAAATAATACGTATCACCCTACTGGAAAGGTGTTGCTTAATAATGATAAACAATCAGTTTCAGAATTGAAGTGATATAACTATGAAAATAAGGCATTTTTGAACAACATGGATTCATTTGCTTGTGGTTCCAGGTTGAACAACCCTCCTCATGGACAGCAGGAGCTCGTCGTACATCTGAGATTTATTTTGACGTAAACAATGATGCGACCATCTTCAACTTCAATATCATATTCTCAAGAAAGCTTTGTTTTAAACAATAATATTCGAATGATATTAAAATAATTGTAAAAACTATTGTTTTGTATATGAACGTTTCCATATAACTCGACGATAGTGAGTCCATAAGTAGACATTTTATTAGGTACCCCCCCCCCCCCCTTCTCTCAGCAATCTCATTAATTATTTCTTCTATCCGTCCATGAAAGTGGTACCATGAAAAAAATTAAAAAAACACTCAGATTTTATCTCAAAGTTTATTGTCAAAAGATTTTCAGCTACAGCTTAGACAACAACATGCATGTAAGCCGGCTGTTAATAATTAAAACTTTATTAATCCGCCAATTAGGTGGCTCGGCCGGGGCGTCGCGGCCGACCCTGGACCCGACCCACCATGGCGTTCTCCAGAGGGTGCCCATCCATTACAAGTAACAGTCTCTCACAGCTATTAGGCTAGCACGAGTTCTTGTATAAAAATTACTCGGCTGCTGATATAAACTTACTATGGCTATAATATTTATTATTTTAAGGCTGCCCACACAAGAATACATGCATGGATCATAGTTCTTTGTAGAAGTCAAAAGGCATTACAAAAGTCAAAACAATAAATAAATACTTTGGATATGAACAAAAATAAGTTGTAACGAGAAAACATTAACAAATTACATATGTCGGAATTGCAGTGACATAGGAAGAACATCAATTTATAAAATAAAAATTTAAAAGTCACATCTTACAGTTTAATAGCTATGTTTAGGCCCGTTTAATGGTGTTCTTGAACTTGCGAATGGGAAGGATCTTGATATGATCAGGAAGACGATCGTAAAAATGAGATCCCATTTGGAGAGAGTTATGGGCAAACAGAAGTGGCGAGACGAGCTGCTGAAATAGTTGAGTCGGTACTGCCTCTTGCAGGCGAATGATGAATATTACAACCTCTCGCCAGTGAACATGTAGGAGAGCGGCAAGGACATAGTAACTAGTTATGGTTAGGAATCCGAGGGTTCTAAAAGGGCCCCTTGGAGATTCCAATTCCAATCTCCTCATGATCCGGATTAATCTTTTCTGAAGTTTGATGATCTCGATTACATGACTGGCATTTTCCCATAATATAATATAGTAGGTGGCTCTACTATAAAATTGGCAAAGTATACATTATGAATAACTGTAGAGGATACAGCTACGGATAATCGCCAAAGCACACCCAGCACAAAAGAATGTTTAGGCATGATGTGTTCAATTTGAGTCCGCCATGATAATCGGTTGTCGATAATCACTCCCAAAAAATTGACGTGATGATCAAGTCTATGATTTTATTTCATGTTCAAAGTCTGAGATTTATCATCATTCAGCATTAACGAATGATGCACACCATTGCTTAATGGTTTTGTCAGTTGAGCATAAACAATCAATGAGATTTTCACCAGAAGAGATAGCCGTTATGTCGTCAGCATACATGAATACACGTCCTACATCCAACTGGTATGCCAAATCGTTGAAAAATACTACAAAAAACGCTGCAAATTATTACATAATGGTTTATTATTTCTGAATCAGATAGCCAGTTATAGTAACCAGCATGCTCTGGGGCTTTCGCCAGTCTCTTTTCTAGTATCCACCTCTGTTCTCGCGTTACAGGCTGCGCTCCCGATGGGGAGCAAATGGATGATCGTACAGCCACCCGAGTGGTCTCATTCAACCCACGGAGCTAATTTCTATAGGAATCAAACTAAAACCGTAGGCACACTGGATTCCAAAAGCATCTGGGACCTATCCCAGTCAATTCTGCGACCGAAATTACTTGCGTGACTACACCCCACTTACCTATGGCAGAAATATAAGTAAACAGCTATTCGTCCAGAGGGTTCGGACTCCAACCTGCCCATGTAATGCAATTTTAATTTAAAAACGATTTGCTTCAAACTATCTGAGAAGATTTTGGGAAGAAGAAGAACGAAGGATTTTAGATGGGCTGGATCAATTATTTTTGTAACATACTATAGTATGATATAATATACTAAACATACTAGTGTGTTCAAGGTAGGTTAAATGTTATATGGGGTAAAAGTAATAAAATATAATATAAAAAATATATATTATATCCGTTCCGATACGCCCCAAACGCCTTTCTGCTACTCCCCACGTTCCGTTCCACTATGCCCCTAATGCCGTACCCCCCACAAGCGGCCGCGGCGCCCCCTCTCACTCCAACCCCCGCTCAACCCCCCCACCACCAACCGTGACCCCCTGCCAAGCGTGCCAGGCGTGCGCGCGTGCGTAAGTCTAACACTCAAACCTCGAAAAAGACACTTTTTCGCCCGTTTTTGGCCTATAGCATCTATGCGAGTAAAGCGATCGGGATGGTTAAACGTTAGGACCAACTAGACCCCAAATGGAGTCTATGTGCGAAAGAACGGGTTTTTTAAGTCAATTCATAGGCCTTTATGGCCCCGACGGAGAACGGCGGACGGCGGACGGACATTTCAAATTTGGATTCTACGCACCTTGAAACGTAAAGTGACAAAGTTTGAGGGGGGGTTATAAAAATTTTTTGCTACACGATCACATAGGCTTACTATTGGAAATAATAAACCAAAAGCAAGGCCCGAGAATTGAGTCCTGCACAACGCCGCATGGAATTCGGACAGCGGATGACATCGTTCCATTAAAAGAGACCTGCTCCCCGTCACCAAGGTAAGAAATGAAAAAGGCCAAGACCTCATTGCTGAATTCATAATAAGTCAACTTTTCCAGGAAGATGTCGTGTGGGACTCGTTCAAAAGTAGAAAGATCATACATTCTCAAAGACGTAGAATGTTAACTATCCAGGCTGTGAAGTGCTCGCCCAGTCACTCCAATGACGCATATGTCCATTCGATAATGGAAACTGGAATTCATTTAATTAATTTTAGAATGAATTTCTCGAAGATTCGCTAGAAAAAATACATGGTGAGGTGAGGGTAAAAATATGATTTTGAATTTAAAAAATCGTTTAATTATGGGTTGTATTTGTGTTACACGAATACGAATATAATCGAGGTTGACTAAGAATCAACGAATAATATAATTATCGCTATTATAATCGTATTCGTATTCGACGATAAGTTTATGCCCAACACTGACTAGGGTTTCCCCATTCACGAGCGCTCCACCGCGCCGGATTTCCCCATTCAAGATCGGTTTTTGGAGCGGTAGCCACATTTTGGCGTGTCGGAGCGATCGTGAATGGCGCGCTCTACCATTTCCGTGTGCACTCCGAAAAAGGTTCTGTTGAGCGCGGGGTATTTGACACAACATAACTGTTGAGACAGAGATTTTCGAATAGTCCGAGAAAAATCCGAGTATCAGTGTGTCCTACAGCAGTGTTGGGCATAATCTTATCGTCGAATACGAATAGGATTGTAATCGCGATAACTATTCGTTGATTCCGAGTCAACTGCGATTATATTCGCATTCGTATAATTGCATTCGTGTAATTGTATTTGTCTGTCAGCGATTACACGAATAAAACCCATAAAAATGCGTCACGGTCATCAATTTCAATAGGGGGTCATCAATTTACTATACTTAATATGCGAAGCCTTGCTAATATTACCTAGCTTCAGAGGAACGTCCTTAAAGCGAATTCAGCGATTGGAGCCCAGCCTATTTGCCTCAAATCTATTTCAATAGGACGACCATCTGAAGCTAGGTAATATTAGCAAAGCTTCGCATATTATAGGAGGGATGCCCTATTGAAATTGATGTCCATGACGCATTTTTATGAGTTGTATTCGTGTAATCGCCGACAGACGAATACGATTACACGAATACGAATAATCGCAGTTGACTCAAAATCAACGCGTGCTTATCGCAATTACAATCGTATTCGTATTCGACGATAAGATTATGCCCAGCACTGCCGTGTGCACTCTGAAAAAGGTTCTGTTGAGGGTGGGGTTCTTTGACACACCATTTCTGTTAGGACAGAAATTTTCGAATAGTCCGAGAAAAATCTGAGAATCGCTGTATCGTACAGCGACTGCACCAGTTACGCCGGTTGCCGACAGAAAACAGTTTTTAAGAATCACTTTCTTTATTTGAAGCCGACGGAACACAAGTTTGACAAAGGAAGATGGAACGGAGATACGTAGCGTACGAGCGGAGCAACGAGACTGACTCGAACGGTGGGGGAATCAGGCTTATATAGGAAAAACGCTGCAAATTATTTCACAAAGGTTTATTATTTTTTCAATTGAGTATGATCGTAGTTTTAGTTGGCTAGCGTACGTCATAAGGCCCGTCCAGACTCCTCGGCGTGTCCTACTTCGAGTTGCCACAACCTATACTTCTATAATTATATACGCATGTTTATATTTCTCGATTTGAGCTCCTATCTATTCAAATAGTTATTGCCTTAATAATATCATTATCTAAGTACGTACGAAAAGTCGAGAGGATATGTTATTAAATATGCGTAGGAAAAGCTTTGGTATTAACACACAAATATGACCTTGAAAAAAAAACATATTCATGCCTCGAACGAACGCCGGCGCCGTACCCACCACAAGCCGCGGCGCCGGCGCCTCCTCTCACTCCCCCCCCCCCGCTCACCCCCCCCCCGCTCTCCCCCCCCCCCTCTCTACCCACCGTGACCCCCTGCCAAGCGTGCCAGGCGTGCTCGCGTCGAAAAAGACACGTTTTTGCCCGTTTTTGGCCCATAGCATCTATGCGAGTAAAGCGATCGGGATGGTTAAACGTTAGGACCAACTAGACCCCAAATGGAGTCTATGTGCGAAAGAACGGGTTTTTTAAGTCAATTCTTAGGCCTTTTACGGCCCGGACGGCGGACAGCGAACGGCGGACGGCGGACGGCGCGGACGGACATTTCAAATTTGGATTCTACGCACCTTGAAACGTAAAGTGACAAAGTTTGAGGGGGGGTTATAAAAATTTTTTGCTACACGATCACATAGGCTTATTATTGGAAATAATAAACCAAAAATCGGGCCGATGTCATTTTGGTTTATTATTTCCAATAGTAAGCCTATGTGATCGTGTAGCAAAAAATTTTTATAACCCCCCCTCAAACTTTGTCACTTTACGTTTCAAGGTGCGTAGAATCCAAATTTGAAATGTCCGTCCGCCGTCCGCCGTTCGCCGTCCGGGCCATAAAAGGCCTAAGAATTTACTTAAAAAACCCGTTCTTTCGCACATAGACTCCATTTGGGGTCTAGTTGGTCCTAACGTTTAACCATCCCGATCGCTTTACTCGCATAGATGCTATGGGCCAAAAACGGGCGAAAAAGTGTCTTTTTCGAGGCTCAATGTTAGACGTGTTAGACGCACGCCTGGCACGCTTGGCAGGGGGTCACGGTGGGTAGTGAGGGGGATGAGCGGGGGTGGAGTGCGAGGAGGCGCCGCGGCACCATGAGGTGGGTACAGCGTTCTTTCGAGACATGAATATATGTTTTTTTCTAGGTCATATTTGTGTGTTAATACCAATGCTTTTCCTACGCATATTTAATAACATATCCTCTCGACTTTTCGTACGTACTTGGATAATGATATTATTATGGCAATAACTATTTGAATAGATAGGAGCTCAAATCGAGAAATATAAACATGCGTATATAATTATAGAAGTATAGGTTGTGGCAACTCGAAATTTGACACGCCGAGGAATCTGGACGGGCCTTATGACGTACGCAAGCCAACTAAAACTACGATCAAACTCAATTGAAAAAATAATAAACCTTTGTGAAATAATTTGCAGCGTTTTTGGAATAGGCGTTAAATCAGTTTTCAGTGAACCATCGAGTATGATGTCAACGTATTTTTTCACGCTGAATCGAGTGGTAACACTTGCAGATCTCTCCAACTACCTTATAACCGAGTTTTTGACTTTAATTAACTAGTTTTACGCCACGACCCACATACATTTAAGCATAACAAACAAACTAAAAATTTGTGAGTTCAAGTTTAAAACTAATTGTTACAATGGAGGAGAGATCTGCAAGTGTTACCATTCGATTCAGCGTGGAAAAAAATAGAAAACGACCTCACACTCGTAGGTCCATAGAAGGTCATTTTTCAAGAAAACCATAGATTCCATTGGAAAACCACATTTTTCAACACTAAAACATAATTTTCTCCCCTAAATAACGAAGTAAAAGTAAAATTGACTATACTGTTGGAGAGAGTATGAAATGAAGTAGTTTTCATGAGATTTGACAGTTTCCATTTTTTTTTTTTTAAAGATTTTCAGAAATTTTATTGAAATTTTATTTTATGTTTGAGGTGAAGATGTTTGATGTGAAGATCTTTGGAATGTACTTTTTAAGAACCCAGGTACACTATTCCTATAGGAAATTTAACTCTAATTCCGAAAATGCGGTCAAAAGTTGACCTAATTTAGTCAAGTGAGAAATTGGAAAAGGAAAAAAATCTCGAAAAAGCCTTTAAAAAATCATATCTCGAGTACCGTATGAGATAAAAATATGCAGTTGGCAGTAGTTTACTACAATTTTTGAAGCAGATTAACCGGAGAAAATGTTCGTCACTTATTCGGTTCCACTCCCCGGTTTGATTTTAGTGGAGGCTAAAAAATTTCCATCTCTCTAAAGTGAAAGCTACTTATAGGTAGACTCGGAAGCAATTTATTATGAGTTGAAATAAGTATTATTTACTATTACATACGTATGGGCAATATTAATTCGATTTCGCAAAAGCTTGAATAAATTCCATTGGAACTATTGCTGATATTTACAAGTCGATTTCTATGTCTTCCAGTCCCACTCTTTAGCGATTATCGATGGAATTCAGAGATTGATTTTACCAGCGGTAAAACATGTTATACATGTTAACAACAACCTTTTGTTTTTAGGAGACTAAAACACTTCATTTCTCAAAAGTGAAAACAATGCTTTCGTTAGGTTGATTTGAAAGCAATAAATTTATGAGATGACGTAAGTATCTACCAATGCTTCACTATTTCGTCCGCACGGACAATAGTTGATTAATTCGATTTCTCAAAGTTAGAAATAAATTCCATTGGAAACTATATCATCCAATAATACCACTGGTACTATATCAGCTGATATTTACTAGTCAATTGCTGTCTTCAAGTCCCACTCTTTAGCGATCATTGATGGAACTTTAGAGATTGATTGGCTAATCAATAGATTAGCTAGCAGCATGTAATTTCTCCATGGTATTGCACTTGTAAATCCAAAGGTGTTTTATCGAAGTTCCAGACCTTATAGAAAGCGAACCGTTCAACGTACAGCATTGTGGGTGGTTTAATCGGTTTTTTGAGATTATATTTCTTATCATTGACAAGCAAAAAATCATTACTGTTTGGTCTAGAAATTTAGGAGAAAAGCTCTGGACGGCGGACGGAAGGAGTTTTTTTCATTCGATTTTTGAATTCTACGAATCTTGAAACGCAAACCAACAAATTTTCAAGGGGGGTAAAAAGAAAAAAATTGGTTTTCCTTGGTAGACTGCAAACATTTATTATTAAAGATTGAAAATGATAAACCAAAATCCGTCCGTCTGCCACAATGTGGGCAAAATGAGCAAATTAGGTGGACAAAATTCATTATTCATTTTTTGTATTTGTATTTGATGGTTTAGCTTTGATGCTGGGAAGGTCAAAAATCAAGTTTTGTTGACCCACCTCTGTTTGTGTTGCGTAATGCGTTAAGTACATATTATGAAGTCATGTTTGAACAATTGCTACTGCCTGTTTTTTGTGAGGTACTTATTTCATATTCCGGTATATCAGTTCAGTATTTCTCTGAGTGGTAGCTCATTATGTATTACTCAGCTGAGTTATGAGCTCAGTATGGATGTTAACCAGGCGGGTAAAGACTACTTTTCCACTTAGTTGATGAAATAATTATTTCGCACTGTGTTTCAAAAACTGCAATATTCGAGGGGGCATATTCTCCTTTCCTTGTACATGTGTCATGGGATTCATGATAGATAAACATTGCAACTTGCAGGGGCTTCCAGAATCATTCTGACGTCCTATTACTCACACATTTGTGTACTTTTTGAATTTATTGGCGGGTTTTGCAAAACAATCCATAAAATTTTGAGGAGGAGGTTTTTCAAGAAATGGCTGATTGGAAAATGGAGCAAGAAAAACCTTCGTCAAATAAACCAAAAATCGAGTTTGACATTGTTTTCAATAGTTTTCGCAACCCAGAAACGACTTAAGCCACTATAAAATCTTTAAAAGATAACAACAATACGTCGTCGTCACTGACGTTCAACTTCCTGAGGTACCTGGTCAGCGGACCCACTAGATCAGTCTACCGGTGATGGGTATACCTATCCATGTTGCGAATACAAGAAAAATATGTGCCACACCCCATTTGGCAGATTTTTTTTTTTTTTTTTTTTTTTTAAATTCAGAAATCTACTAAACGCAAAACGTGAGCGTGTAATGTTAAATTCAAGAATCGAGCTTGACATGAAGGAGGTAGGTAGGTAGCTTTTTTTCTCGCTGAGTGTAAATCACAGGTATATGGTAGCAAACCAACAGGAAAACGTTCGGGAATTGGCGCATGGCTCTCCTAATAAAAATACTGGTAATCACACTTTTTTCCGGGCTTCTACGAAACGCCGTATTTGAACTTGATGAGTTGAAGGAAGGAATTACCATATACGTGACCGTTGAAGTTGAGCAATGCTGGGGTATTAAAATCTCGCCGCCTTGTGAGTGGACGGGGAAACGAGTTTGGAGCCAGACGCAAAAAGGAGGATCGGGAGACTAATCGACCACAGAACAGTACAGAGCTTCGAACAACGACTACGAAGAAAAATACAACGTAAGTTCCAATAACAATAATAAAACTTGTGTGTTATAATATTATAATATTGATGCTTGCTCACAGCCAAAGCATTCCAGCAAGAGGTTAAAAAATGTTTTGTCCGTCAAAATCAATACGTTTATACCTACTTGCTAAGTTTTTAGCATGGAACATGCTTTAGCGTTGAGCTAACTGCCCGAAAACGTTACGCGGAAGTGTCACGAAATTTTCTTATGATTTTCTCGTACAACCTGGCCGTTGCTGGGGAAATGGAATTTTTTAGTTTTCATCGGACAAAAATCGTTCCCCATTCGTTGGAAAGCTCTCGATTTATCACGCATTGCTTTCGTACTTGTTCTTCTATTCATGTCGTAGTTTTATATTAATTTATTTTATATATGGATATAGCAAACAATACAATTGTTTTTTACTGATGATGGCCTAACTGTCGAAATCGATCCAACACTATAACTCTTTATTTTTCGTGGAAATAGACAACGTTTTTTCACTACCTTCCGTCGTATGGTTAGTGGCACTGTTGAGGAGTTCGATTCTAGGGAGCGAATCATAAGAGCATTTGAGGATTACGTGCTGTGTTGATTCGGTGTTTGTTCCGCAGTATCTGCATAGATCTGAATCCGTATTTATGTAATCTTTCTCTGGTGACGCAATGACCTGATCTTATACTCGCTAAGTTGTATATGTGTTAAAGTTTCTTGAACAATTTCGCTCCGTGCGCATGTCCTACGGTCTTCGGCCTATCTCTGAGGTAAATCTACGTTGGGGAAAAACTGAACTAAACTGCAGCATCATTTCGAATTTAAACGAACACGTGAATTAACCCCTAAAAGCCAACTTAAGTGCTTCGACACCGTCACACAGTAGGTAGGACAAAATGCAATTCTAGGCCATCAAAATGATATTATTGGCTAAATATTCTTATTGGGAATTTTGAAAAATAAGCCATAAAACGTATTTTTAGCGAATTTTTGAAGAAGATTAAGCTATTGCTCTCGCCTCAAAATTTGTAGAATGTGAATTTTTGAAAAAAATTTATGCAAAAATCCGTTTCAGGCTATTCTGAATCATATTCTGAAGTTTAACGCATTTCTTTTATGTATGTATGTATATATGTATATATGTATGTATGTATGTATGTATGTATGTATGTGTCATTCCAGACGATAACTGTCCGTAGAATTGTGCTAGAAACTTCAAACAAATTTTAACATGTTAAGGACACAAAACGAAAGTTCAAGTTCGTTGGCCAGCATGATCGGATTACATCTTCGGGTTGAAATTTTCAAAAATGTAGTCAAAAATTTCAAAATAGCCTGTTTTTTGCGATTTGTTGTGCGAAATAAGTTTTTCAGCATACTAACATGTGGTATATTCGGAATCAGCGTAAAATTTCCTATAAGAATATGTATCAAGTTTTCAAAAATTTCAAAGTTGAAAAATCAGTCAAAAATCGAAATAATGCCGCTCGTTAGTTGTAAAAATCGGTAATATTTGCATGAAACATTGTCCAAATTCAGATTGTCTTTAAATCTACAAGATTAGTTTAATAATAATAAAGTATGAGTACCTCCTAATTATTTTTAATAATTTGATTCCATGTTTGTCTATCAAAATCATAAACTAAAATTTCTCTACACGATCAATAGCGACTGAAATGTCGAAGATTTCTTCAAAAATTCGCTCATGGGGTCATGCTGCATGACTGGACTTTTTTAAAGTTTTGCGTGAAAAATTGAGTAACATTCGGAATCAACGTGACATTTCCTATTAGAATAGCCAATTAAATCATTTTGTTCGAATAGATTCGCATTTTGTCCCACTGTGCGACTGATGGATTCAAAAACGTGAATTCGTGGTAATTGGATCAACTATCTAATTCTCTTGCGTAAACGTAAAAGTAATGAAAACAAAGTTAAAGCCGCGCAGCCTATTTGATGAGAAAATATTCATCAAATTAATACGATGCAATTGATTACTACGAGAAACGATATTTTACGACTTGGTTCGACGTTGAATATTACAACAATTATTATTGTAATTAAGATTTCCTCCAAAGCACTAGGTAGGATTCCCGTGGTAAATACATTTACTCTTCCATTTGATTGGTAACGTAATGGAAAATCTGGAACACAAATTCAGTCGAAAATTGATCATTTTATCAGCTGTTGTGAGCCACTAACGTCTGGCGATGGTTCCTATGAATTTTTCGTGGGAAACAAGCATGTTACTATGTCATTAAAATTTTTGTTAAATATATAGGTTTAAAACAAAACTTGACATACTTGGGAACGGTTTGAGCTGTAGTAGCACGTTTCGTCTCAGTGCGCTTGCAAAATACACTGAGAATACTTGCTTTTAACAATTTTTCAATATTTCAAAATCCAATGTACTATGTACAATGTACTATGTACAATGTACTATGACGCATCGATTTTGCTAGTTGACACAATACAATTAGGAGTTTTTTGAGCAAAGTCTATTGCCACTTTTTAGGATGTCTTTCTGAAGGTAGGCTTCGTCTACAAAGGGCCTTGGGGGATCCTTGCAATTGATCCAGGGGAGTGGGGGACAACCCAAACATGAAAGAAATAAAATAAAATAAATAAAAATAACCGCATACAAATCCGTTTCAGACCATTATGAGACCATTCCGTGAAAAATCATAGGTGTGTGTGAAAAATTTTGTCGACGCTGCTCGGGCCACAATTCTCAACCGATATTTGAGATTCTTTGTTTGTACGATCCCAATTTTAGCCAAGTTGTGCAACAAACCTTGTAAGTTTTAAATTCCGTGATGGAAGAGGGGAAAGAGAGGTAAATCCGAAAAAAGTGGTTTTTTCACCACATTTTTTCGACGCCACCCAGGCTACAATTCTAAACCGATTATCGTGATTCTTATTTGCCTCGAATTCAATTTTAGTCTAGTTGTGCAAAAATCCTTGGGAATTTCGGATTTACTGTCGTGGTGGGGAATGATAATTACCGATTCGTAGCTGCCCAAGGTACAAATCTCGACCGATTTTCGTGATTTTTATTTTGTTTCATTCGGAATTCGATATATTATTGCGACGTATGTCAGGAGTTTTAAATTTCATCATGGGAGGGGGTAGTACTGGTAAATCATAGTGTTTTAACAATTCCCGTCCGATTTTCGTGATTCTTTTTTAGTTCAAGTTTGAACTCGGTCTAGTTTCGGATCGTATATATAACTGGAATTTCAAATTTCATTACGAAAGGGAGTGAATGGAGGGGGTAGTAGTCCGAGAAGTCATGGTACTTTTGTTTTTTCTCTTATTTTAACTCTCACCAACATTGGGTATATACAATCCATTCATAGGGACGTCCCTGCAATGCATGCATTACTTTCCAATATGTTTGTCTCAATTCTGAAATCTTTAGCTCGATCCGTTTGGAAGTGACGGATATTATTAGGTATACATAAATCAACTACCACGAGCGCTGAAATCAAGTTAAGGTAGGGGTTAGATCATTAGTGCAGTTTTCTCGTTAAGTAAATGCATTTTGGCTTCACCCCATGCAGAATGAACCTGAATAGTTTTTAGAATACTTTTGTTTCATCATGAAAAGATTTCGAAGAGAGCTTTCCATAAAGGTGTAATAAGGAGGGTATCAGATTATTGGAAGTGGTCAAACAAAACAAGGTTCTGACGAAAGCTCAATTACGTCATAATGAAACGAACTAATCCTCGCGTCCGCCTCACGGTGGGGTATTTGGCCCCAAAATTTGGCAAAAACTCGTGTCGGCAAAATACATAAGTGAATGTGTCTCCGTATTACAAAATATGCTACAATATATATATTACAACATATATAAATATCACAATGTGGAGACACAACCACCCCTGGCATGCCCTGTGTCCAAGTTTTAGCGTTCAACTTGGTGTGATTTGTATCCTCGGAGAGAGCGCCATTCAGTATAGTTGCGGGTTCATTATTGTGAAGTGCCCTACCCCCAAAAACTTTCCACCAAGTATAATAAATATTTTCAAGAGGAATAAAAGCTCATTCCTGATGACATCAGCATACTCAGATAGGTAAGTAAATAACTCATTTCCAAATTTTTAAACATCACAAGTATAATTATTTCATAAATACCATTTGATATATCTGTAATACTACATTACATTTGAGACAAAATCAGCATAAAACCATAAAATTAGCAACTTTTATTTTTATTTGATTATTGTTTTTTTCATCTAGTGAGCAAATCGTAAGGGATGGCATTTACTGGGATTCAGGAATTAAAGATGAGCGGATATAGTTCACTGAAGATCCTGAGACATTTACAAGGAAAACCCGGCAAGCAAACTTTGCCTAGAGTCACACAATGAGCGTTACTCCAGTTTGACGTCACCAGATCAGCAAATTTAGAAATATCAAAAAAAGAAAACTAATCAACGTAGAAAAGTGGGGATGGTTCAGAATTTCTCAGAATTTAAAAATATAAAATGGAAACCTGAGTAAATATGGAATAGATTAAAGTAAACATGGGATATTTCGGTTCTTATAGGGCAGTGTTGGGCATATTCTTATCGTGGAATACCAATACGTTTGTAATCGCGATAATTATTCATTGATTCTGAGTCAAAAAGAAAGAAATTAGCCTTAGAGGCTCCACATCTGATCAGTGCGCCTCAGTACCTCGTGATTGTTTCTGAGGTGTCCCAAAGGAGCTTCATCCAAATTTCAGCACCGTGAGTCGATTAGGAAAGAAATTGGCCTCAAAGGTTCCGAAACTCATCAGAGTCCCTCCATACGTGGGCCTCTCTGTTATATCCCCGCATATTACTGTTAATTCTCTGCTATTCATTCATTCTGACCTGTATGCCCAACTAATCTGTATTTTTACTAAGGGATTGACTACTTGATGTTATGATGTATTTTTGAGATGCGAGCTTGCGAGCATCCAGACCACCAAACTATACACATCATTCTGACCTACATGACCAACTAGTCCGAATTTCTACTAAGGGATTGATTACTTGAGGTAATGTAATTTTTAGATGCGAGCTTGCGAGCATCCAGACTACTAAAATATACACAGCATTCTGATCCACAGAGGTCGTAAAAATGATTGGGGATCATCAATCCGATCAATCCCCATTCTATAGAAAATAGTTTGGTAAATGCGGGGATATAATAGAAAAGACCCCCATACTTTTGAGTTGTATTGTAGATGTCCGAAAGAACTACATTTAAGGTTTCAGCATTATAAGTTGGTTAAGAAACACATTCGGCTCAGAAGCCCCTCAACTGTTATCCGTTATCCGGGATCTTGGGGTTGTTCTTGATTCGCAATTGAACTTTTCAGAACATATTGATTCAATCACATCTAGGGCTTTCCGTGCGTTGGGGTTTCTCAAGCGTAATACCCGAGATTTTTCTAACCCCAAAGCTATAGTTCTGTTATACAAAGCTCCTGTTTTACCCATCCTCGAGTATGGCTCAGTTGTATGGTCTCCTTACTATAGTGTGAACAAAATGCAATTGGAAAGGGTCTAGCGTCGCTTCCTGAGGTATCTGGGGTACAAGCTGTGTACACCTCCCGAAAACCTCGATTTATCCAGGTTAGGCTTGGAATACCGTGTTTCTCTTCTGGAGGACAGAAGAGTTGTGGCAGACATCGTATTCCTCCACAAGCTTCTAATCAACAGCTTGGACTGCCCTTCTTTAGTAGCCCTTGTTGAAATTAATGTGCCTCAATATGCCACACGCTCCAATTTTCTGTTTTCTGTCCCATTTTCCGTCGTAAATTATTTATACAATCGTCCCCTCTGTCGCCTACCTCGTGAAACGAATGTTTTTCTAAGCTCTTGTCACGAAGTCGACTTTTTCAACGTCTCCCTGTCTTCTTTGAAATACCATTCATCATCCTTTTTGCTCTAAACTTAAACTCATGTGCCACCCAACAATTTACTTTCTTAAATCCGTTGTCAAATATTACAATTATGTCATTTATAATATTGTATTTATACTAGTTTATATAACATATTATTTTTGTTAGTATTTTATCCTAAATTATGTTCTATTTCAAATAACTTAATCTCTATTATGTAATATATTATTGAATTTTTTGTAATTGGCTCTAGTCGTGAATAAATAAATAAATAAACTGATCAGAGTGCACTGATATAGAATTCTAGATATCACAAAGGAGCTCTATTTCAAGTTGCAGATTCGTAAGTTGTCATCAATACGCCTGCGTAGACATAGGCATCTGCAGAGAGAAAATTAATTCAATTAAATAACGCATTATCGAAGGAAACGCTTCACAGTGGCTTTCTGTTTTTCCATTGGCAGCGGATAATTTGGATTTATCGCCTACTCAATTCAGGGACGCACTTTCATTGCGATACGGAAAACATCTGATGGGCCTTCCAGTTACCTGCGATGGATGCGGTGAACATATGACGGTGAATCATGCCCTCAACTGCAAAAGGGGTGGACTAGTAAAGTAAGGGCATTACTGGATAAGGGATGAAGTTGCAGGATTGGCGAAACTAGCTTGGAGAGGAGTAGTGGTAGAACCGATTATGCTGGAGGGCGAAGACAGTTCACCCGGCTTGATCGCTGACATAAAGGTACACGGAGTGTGGGATAGGGAGAGAGCGGCTTTTTTTGACATGTGAGGGAGTCCTGCATCGTGAGTTCAACATTTTTGTTAAGAAGTTGGTCTCAGTTCTTGCAAATAAATGGGAAAAACCCCGATCCCTAGTTACAGGCTGGGTACGAGTAAAACTCCAGTTGACCATCATCCGGGCCATCTCCATGAGACTGCGGGGGTCCAGAAAGAAAATTCAAACCCATGGACACTGTCAACAAGCGGAAGGGGGTGAAATGAACCTAGAGGATGGCGCTCCACTCCCGATACCAGAGGATTGAGTTAAAAGAAAATATCTTCGAAACTGTACCGAGGAGAACCCAAACCAAATCTTTAATTCTAATTTCAAATATATATATATCTATGTTTTCTGTAACTTAAAAAAAAAAAAAAAAAAAAAACATCTACACTACTAGTCCCCCTGATCTAAGTATAACGGGTGCCGGTTCAATGTGTGCTCTACACGGGCTTCCGCGTTCTACCACTTGCTGGTTGGGGTCGAGGTGCGCTCTACAGATCTTGCTCTACATCTATACTATTTTATAAGAATGAAACTCCGTCTGTCTGTTTGTCTGTTTGTCGTGTCTATGCACGGCCAAACGGCTGAGTGGGGGGATCTTCTTGGGATTTTCTGATAGGGGGAGCGAGCGAATTTAAAATTTTCTAATCCCAGCCGAACCATGGGCCGTAGGGCGGGAGGGGGGTCGAAGTTCCGGTTAATGTGCGCTTTTTCCACATCCCCGCTTCCCCTACCCCTCTAAACGGCCGTTGAAAATTCCGGGAAAATACCGGTTTCGTAGGTTTTTGAACGAGGAAGACGACAGCGCGATCGGATCGCGAAAAAAGTATCGGGAAATGCGTAAAAAAAATGCGAGAGTACGGACCCGTTTTCTCGAAAAGTCCGACGAAAAACTACGTTTTTCCCCATTAAAATATACCCCATAAAGATACGTTTTTCGGAACGGTTTTCGCGGACAAAATACAGCTTTGGGTCCGCCGAATCTGAATCCGAAATCGGATATCGAAAAAAGTGACGGGAAGTGGGTCAAATTGCGAGGGGAAGCGAGACGAAGCTATTACATAGAGAAATTATATGTGCCGTGGACGCGAGAAGGCTCTAGGAAGACGTGTTTGGGGTTCGATGACTCAGGTGTTTCACAACGTTGCGGGCA
Source organism: Adelphocoris suturalis (assembly GCA_030762985.1). Lineage (NCBI taxonomy): Eukaryota > Metazoa > Arthropoda > Insecta > Hemiptera > Miridae > Adelphocoris > Adelphocoris suturalis. Next base: position 60,404,836 of record CM061044.1, read on the forward strand.
GGTACACATAGGTACCTTGCGAGCGAAGCGAGAGATATTTCACCAGAATAAATACGGATTTTTTCATACACACATACAGCAATACCTTGCGAGCGAAGCGAGCATCTTAATGGGGGAGGGAAGTCCCGGGTTTTTCCTACACATATACAGCCGTACCATGCGAGCGAAGCGAGCAACATCCCCTACACACGTTAAACCTACCCTTAGGGACCTACCGTTTGCGAGCGAAGCAAGCAACTTAATGCGGGGATCCAGGGTTTTTCCTACACATATACAGCCGTACCGAGCGAGCGAAGCGAGCAACATACCCTACACACGTTATACCTACCCTTAGGGATCTACCGTTTGCGAGCGAAGCAGCAACATCCCACACACGTTAAACCTACCCTTAGCGATCTACCGTTTGCGAGCGAAGCGAGCAACATTCCCTATATGCCCTCCGGCTGGACGTGGAGGCGAGCGTAGCGAGCCGGAGCGGCTAGTCTATAAGAAAGGCTCCCCTTCTAAATATATGTGACTAGATTTTTCCTGTCATAAAACTTGATAGCTTCCTAGTAGTACAGGGTGCGGCAGTGAGGACGGACGGTTTAAAAAAAATCATAAAATAGTTCATTTTTACTCAAAAACAAATTTATTGATGCAATCAGGTTCGCAAGGAAATAGCATTTGAGACAGTCAAGTGTGAAAAATCACATCAGGCATGTGGTGGCCGAAATTGTTGATGCAGTGCTGGAGGCGTTCTTGGGCGTTCTCTCCAACATAGCTCTATCAACTTGGGCGACTTCCACGCGAATGGCGTCCTTCAATTCGTCCAGATTTCGGGGCTTGTTCTTGTATACTCTAGCCTTGAGGTGTCTCCATAAGAAAAAATCGCATATGGATAAATCTGGGGACCGAGGAGGCCAATGAACATCACCAAACCTGGAAATAAGGCGACCAGGGAAGAGAGGGCGAATATCGTCCATTGATGCTCTGGCTGTGTGGACGGTCGCCCCATCCTGCTGGAACTACACACGTCAGGTTGGAACACGTCACGTTCGTAATTCAGGTAAAAAGAAGTTGCTGATCATTTCGACGTAGCGCTATGTTGGAGAGTGTCTACGCAAACTTCCAAGAACGCCTCTAGCACTGCAACAACGATTTCGGCCACCACATGCCTGATGTGATTTTTCACACTTGACTGTTTCAAATGCTATTTCCTTGCGAACCTGATTGCATCAATAAATTTGTTTTTGAGTTAAAATTAACTGTTTTATGATTTTTTAAAAACCGTCCGTCCTCACTGCCGCACCCTGTAGTTAGTGAAGATGCGTGTGTGAAATTTTTGACTGAACATGGTTTACTTGAAGATCCTACCAGCGAGTGTGGGAAATATGGAACAGTTATGGAAAGAAAAAGAAGGAAAATCGACGTAGTGAGTGGGTTCCTATATTTAGGTGCACACAAAGAGGTTGTCAGGCATCTAAAACAGTGAGGAATGGACATTTTTTTTTACTACACGGATGCAAACGGACGTGCCAACAGCAATGTGACCATGTGGCAAATACTTGAATTAGTGTATTTATTTGTGATCGAAGTTCCACTTCCGCAGGCAGTTGCATTGAGGGAAGAGGAAAAAGTACAGTGACGGACTGGTATAATATATGTCGCACATCGGTTATTTCAACAAAAGATCAGGTAAGGCGCAACAACAGGCGGTAGACAAATGCTTGTTCCTGCGATGACACTTTCGCGCATGAGCAGGAGCTACTAATGATAAAATTATGTTGAAATTGATATGGAATGATTAAATCGTCGATCCCCTACCATCCACTAAATCTGAGCGGGATCGCCACACAATAATGCTTGAAGTAATTTACGTTTGCGCATGCGCAGAGTGGAGTAAGCATTGGAGAAAGTTGAAATTTATTGGAGACCATCTACAGTCTAATCCGCACATTGCCTGAAAATTTCTTCAAATTCGGATGAAAGCTGTTGAAATTAGGCTCAAAAAGGTATACACATTCGCGCAAGCATAGCAGCTATTAATGATACATTCATGTTGAAATTTAAAAGGGCTTATCAAACTGTCTTCTCTCAACTATCCTTTGAATTTATGCTAGATCGAACGACGGCGGCCCACTTTTGGGATGGTCGGAGGGGGGGGGGGGGGGGGGGATCGCCGTCTACCTATGACTTAAATTAATTTTTTTTAAAAATCAAAACCTGAAACACCATTAAACTCATGCTGTTTCGAACTCAACCAATACGATTTTCGATAATGGACAAAATTAATTTCTTCCAGCCACCATGAGAATTCTGGAGGCCTCAGTAATACTGATCCTGGCTGTTGCAGCTGTACTGGCAAATGAAGAGGTGAGACACCGTAAAACCCTCATTTTGCATAAATCCAGAATGTTAATTCTTATTACTGCTAAAGTCCGGAAATTTTCGGTGGAAAAATCGGGCAAAACGTTTGTAAATACGTATGTCTGTAAATATGTATCTATACGAATTTAATAACAGTTACAGAACGGTACATGCGTTACCCATGCCTAATGTCATTTGTTTCTATTACAGGACCCCTGCTTATGTCCTGACGTCGATGATTTCGTTTGCGGTTCGGACGGAAACACCTATCCAAATGAATGTATTGTGAGGTGCCAAAACAAGGATAGTTGTGAGTAAATATACCCGTGTGTTTGTGATGGTTAGGAGTAGGTGGTTCCTCCTTCTCAATTTTTGCAAATGTTACATCTAGGGCATAGTTCCTGGGCTATCAGCTTTCAGCATATACTCTGAGTGTAGCACGTTAATCGCCAAACCCCTTTGAAGGAGTAACTACTACATTTCCATCACCTCCTCGTCATATATGTTATATACCCATGATATTTAAAGTACAATAAAAGTGGTACTAATACTATCATACATACATTTACTAATGGCCGAATCATAATCTCAAAATCAACCACCCTACTAATGAAGAAGAAGAAGAAGAAGAAAATAGTTTATTATGTATAAGTAAAATCCACATCACAAAAATCAGTAAATACGTATTACAATAAACATTACGACATGGTGTCAACCGTCTGTCGGAAGTTGGGGTCTAAAGTAAATTACATTGCTATCTATTAAAAATTATAAATAAATAGTATCTATTCTAGAACGCATGGAGTGCACGCAAATGAATTAAAACATGCTAGGTAATAAAGAAAAATAAATCCGTTTTAGAAAACAGGGCATAAGCAGGGTGGCTTCATGATTTGGTATATAGGATTTGGTACATTCAGAAATTGAACTCCCTGACTAACAACAGTCTGTAGCGCCAAGCCAATCGTGCAAACTGTGCCAATGCACCCCAACCTGATCCATCAAGCAGTGCGATGGCTTCATCTACACTTATCTACACTTACCTTTCCGAAGGGGATCCACCTAAACTCGGATAAGACTGGGCACACAAATAGAAAGTGATGAAGGTCTTCCCGCTCATGCAAACTGCACAAAGAACACTCTTCACAGCGATCAGTGTCGAAAGGCTTTGCGTTTAGATTGACCAATTCATAACGCAGTTTGAAGAGCCATCTCGTGTCTCTATCACTGAGATGAACGTGAGTGGAGAAACTTGCACATTTCACGTTTGGATCTAACTGCTGATAAAGCGTGAACCTGCTTGAGACTTCCGCACGGTGCTGAAAGAGGCGCCTCTTGTCTTCTCGGAATTTATCACCCATCTGTATGATGTCCTGCTTCAGAATCGAAACGTTAAGGGTAGTCAAATTGTTCAGCGAACTCGTCCTCTGTGCCAGGAGCTCCCATTCCTCTGCCCAGAAAACCTTCCGAGCTATTACTCCCCTCGCCACAATTTTTGGAAGACGTGTTTCAGCCATCCCAGCAACTTTGAGAATATATCACCCTACTAATGAAACAACTTTATTTTAGCTCAAAATAACTTTTTAGCCTACTTCTTTCTTTATTCAGAACTAGCCTATTTTTCTCGCTCGCTTCGCTCGCTCGGTATGGCTGTATAGATGCGATGGTCTTTACTGTTGAGTGGGACATGCAGAATGTTTGGCAACGGTGGATCACGGTGGGTGATGTGAAATGTGTAGGGGATTTTGTTCGCTTCGGTCACTAGGGGTGGTTTTCTCACTCGCTCGGGGTGGGATGTATAGATGCGATGGGATATAGTCCCCTTACCATCGAGACCTACAGCCCATGGTCAGGGTGGGTGGAAAATGAAAATTGCTTACAATACAAGGGAATGGCTAGAAAAAAAAAAAAAAAAAAATATATATATATATATATATAAATATATATATATATATATATATATATATATATATATATATAAAATATTATCTTGAGGTTTTTTTTAATCCACTTTGGAGGCTAAAGAGTGGTCATCACTGTACCCCTTATTTTTTTCCCCTCCGAGTAGCCAGTGGAGTCCATGATGGCGCTCCTATTTAGTCAAGGATGCAACATGGCTTCCCTTAGAATCGGGCCACTTCCAGTGTCCCTTTAGACACCTTGTTCGATGCCGTTGACCCTTCTGGTTGAGGTGCGGCTTAAACCTTAATAAAAACAGAAAAATTAAAAATAAAATAAATATTACCTACAGTCCATGGTTCGGGGAAAATTTGAAAACTGCTTGCAATCCTTTTCAATTACAATCCCAAGGGTACTTATATATCAGTTCGACCGTTATTTTATTGGTTAAAATATAGTTTTTACCGATACCAAATAGTTTTAATGAGTTTGTAATTACATTAAATTTAAATTTCAAATACATAATAATTAAATCGTCCTGGGTACGTCGTCGAAAAGTCGGTAATTTCGCAGGTAATTCTCGTAATTGCTTCACAAGAATTGAATTCTATTTGCGTTCTGGTTTAAACTTTTCTGGCGTAATACCAAACATGACAATGGAAGATAATCATAAGAAATCACATTTGAAGGGCTTTAAATTTTCATCGATCATGTTTACGGAATCGTTTGCCTATATTAAAGCAGGACTTAGACAATGTGAGGACTTTTTCACTCCACCTAGAAATGTTGTCTTACAAGCCTCACTCATGATATTCTTGAGAATTTTTCAGTTTTTCCCTTCTAAATTTAGAATAGGTTTAAATTCTACCCATTAGAAAATAGGCCATTCCGAAAAATCATGTTTTCAAATCAAAAACTTCAAAAGGTACTTCTAGAGTATTCTTGGAATCTAACAAAATAGGCTATGTTTAATTTCTAGTACATTTATGAATAAAAATAATGATTCTATCAGAATGAAAGTTTGTCCTAATTAATACCGTTTGTTACAGCAAGAGTTGGTGTCGCGTACAAAGGAAAATGTAGAAAGGTTAGTAGGTATTGTAAAAGAACCAATATCATTAATTGTACGTGCTCGAACTTAATAATTATTGCGACTGATGAATTGAAAATTTGTACCGACACATACCTATCCAACGTTACCTCATTTTCAATAAACTAGAAGTTATTTACCTATAATCATTCAAATTCGTAAGTCACAAGCATCACTAATCTAGTCATAGCACCATCCATTAAGAAATACAGTCCACTCAATATATTAACTAGCTGAGTTTTGTTGGGCGTGCTAGTTAATCTGCACTACCATTGCCTAGGATATCACGGTGCAGTAGCAGAGCAACATGAATTGGACTTAATTTCTTTAAGGAAGGATTTAATTTCTTTAAATTTCTCTGTACTTCCTCACTACCGAAAATTCGAAAGCTTTGTGTTTGTGCAAGAAAGAAAAAAAAAAAAAAAAACTTGTAATTCGAAATTTTCCTTTGTTTTTTGCTTTTCAGACCTTGATGATCAATTTTTGTTTCGTGTCTGTATGTCTGACTGTCTGTGTGACAATGGTAAACTCTTGTCACCTCCAAAACTATACCAAGTTTCAGTCTGATTCTGATGAAATTTTCAGGGATTGCGCCGGTTAGCTTTCATGTGTTTTCCTATAAGTTTCATAGCTGTTGATTCAACAGTACAGAGCCTGATTTTTATATGTCAACGATTTCTCATGCGGACGGGGAGGGGGGTGGGGGATATGTTCAAAAATTACGCCCAATGGATTTTATCGCTATTGGTTGAGTAAAAACAGCAAAACCAGCATTGGCTAGTGCTTGGGCAAAGTTGAAATCGACACTAAAAGACTGATTCCGATTGAAGGACTCTTGGGCCCCTATAGAGTATGTTGCAACCCTACTCACGTTTCTCAAAAGTAGTGTAGATTCATTAAATAAAGCTCACAAACAAGGAGCTGTACTGCAGCCTGGCCCGCCTGGTCACATCCCAGAGCATTGGGGTTTCTCCTCACCCCCACTTAACACCTTAGTGAGCGGGGGCCATAACATACGATGTAAAAGGCTGGAGCAGCGCATCTTGGGTATCATTTTAGCATATTCAACATTGACTTCATTTGTGCTCTCAAAGCAACTTACGGGCCCTACTATCCACAACTCATCGACCAACAGTTTAGCCACCCATTATATTAAAATTGTTTTATTAAAACTGTCCAAATAAAGAAACGTTGAGTTTAGTTTTGTAGGAAACATAATTGTTGTGTGCATACATCAATCATTAGTGAATGTTCTGACTGCAAGCTTCTCATATATATATATATATATATATATATATATATATATATATATATATATATATATATATATATATATATATAATTAACACAAATTTTAGAAAAAACAAAAAGTTACACCACAAACTATTTTTTATATTTCGGCTTAATTAGCCTTTTTCAAAAATTGAAGAACTAAAATAATTTTGTGTGGGAATTTCGACGTTGATGTAATGCAGAGAGACTTTTGCCATGGAGAAGATGGTTGCCCGGTTAACGTCTGATATTTAACCCTGGAGGATCGTACGCGCCCAAAACATTCGAATGTGCCTTTTCCGATTGATGAAGCATTCTTTTATTTTCTCCTGGCCTCATCTTTTTTAACACTTTTATTCCAAAACAATCATTGAAAGTTGCATCATGCGTGGCAGCATGGCAGCTCACAGGCAACTTTCAATGATTGTTTTGGCATAAAAGTGTTAAAAAAGATGAGGCCAGGAGAAAATAAAAGAATGCTTCATCAATCGGAAAAGGCACATTCGAATGTTTTGGGCGCGTACGATCCTCCAGGGTTAAATATCAGACGTTAACCGGGCAACCATCTTCTCCATGGCAAAAGTCTCTCTGCATTACATCAACGTCGAAATTCCCACACAAAATTATTTTACTTCTTCAATTTTTGAAAAAGGCTAATTAAGCCGAAATATAAAAAATAGTTTGTGGTGTAACTTTTTGTTTTTTCTAAAATTTGTGTTAATTATACATGCTCTTGTAGAGCCACTTCATTGAATTGAATTATATATATATATAATAAGGCAAAAGCCGAAATATAATAACTGTGAGTTTCCTTGTAATTTATCTATATATATGTTCTATTTTTTTCCGCACATCTGTGCCAAAGTATGTATATATATATATAGTTTTGATGAAAGAAGAAAACACTCGCGTGTAATATTAATTTGAGTTGTTACAGAAGGTTGGAAAAGATAGGAAACACTTAAATAAACTTACAAAATTGAGAGAGAATATTTCGCTGTGTCAGCGTCGTCAGCTCTAGTGAAGAAGTAGTAGAAAATTCTTCTTGTTTCTTGTATTGCTTGTTCGTGTGGTGGTTCTTGGGTCGTAGAATGAGGAGTGGAGGAAGCATGGCAGGAAGGAGTAGGTACAAATGATGGTATGGAATGATTTTGTGTGTGTGTGTGTGTGTGTGTGTGTGTGTGTGTGTGTGTGTGTGTGTGTGTGTGTGTGTGTGTGTGTGTGTGTGTGTGTGTGTGTGTGTGTGTGTGTGTGTGTGTGTGTGTGTGTGTGTGTGTGTGTGTGTGTGTGTGTGTGTGTGAGTGTGTGTGTGTGAGTTTGTGTTTGGTATACCTGAGGGGGTGAAAAAATTCAAAGAGGGTGAGTGTTAAGTGGAAGAAGTGTGATGCATGAAGAGGTGTTTTGAGTACGTAAATTGTTGAGGAAAGGTGGTGAGTTCACTTCTTCCTATTGAGTCCTGGCTCTTGTAATCCTCCCATTACTGCTATGTAGGAGGACTCCCAGGCCAGTCTGTCACATGTCGATGTATTGTTGGGCAGGGCTCGGACAACTTGAACCTTGTAGCACTCATCAAAGTTGGTGTCATGGGTCCGAGCATGTTTGGCAATTGGGAGGTGAGGTTTATGCCTAATCGAGTCTCTATGTCCATTCATGCGGATAGAAAGAGGGGTCATCGTTTTTCCAAGGTAAAATGCATCACAACTCTGGCATTTGAGGTTGTACACTAAATTGGAACTTGTACAAGAGGCTGATGTTCGAATTTGATAGGAATTTGGGGTATTTGATGTAGTTAATGTAGTCGAATCATCAATTAAGGGGCAGGTTTTACATCGGGGTCGGTTGCAGGGGTGGGTACCAGGGAGTTCATTATCAAAATTATTATTATTATTGAGTATAGAGCCTAAATTTGGGGGTCTTTTGAATGTTAGGGAAGGAGGAGAAGTTAGTAAACCTTTGGTTAAGGTATTATTGGAGATAATAGGGAATAATGACTTTAAAATGGGTCTCAATTTTTCGATTCCTGGAAAGTACATAGTAGTTAAATTTTGAAATTTGGGGGCTTCTGAAATTTTTGGTCTAGGGTTAAAGGAGGATGTTGCAGGAAGGATCCGTTTTTGAAGTAGATTGGAAGGGTACCCACGATCTAGTAGAGCCTTATGGAGGTTCTTCAAATACTCCTGTTTATACTCTACTGTACTGCAAATGCGGAGAGCTCTTATTGAAAGGGAAAAAGGTATTGAATATTTGGTATGGGGGGGATGACAACTGTCAAAATGAAGATATTGTTGTTTATTAGTGGGCTTTAGATGGATGGAAGAATCTAATTTATTATTATCATTATTCAGGACCAAATTGATATCTAAAAAAGTTACATTTGTCGTTGAATAGTTGTATGTGAATTGTATATTATATGAGCTGTTTAAATTGTCCATGAAGTAGATGAGTGACTCTTCACCATGCTGCCACAGGAAGAATCCATCATCTATATACCTTTTCCACAGCAAGGGTTTCAAATTACTATTGCTCAAAAATAACACACACACACACACACACACACACACACACACACACACACACACACACACAAAATCATTCCATACCATCATTTGTACCTACTCCTTCCTGCCATGCTTCCTCCACTCCTCATTCTACGACCCAAGAACCACCACACGGACAAGCAATACAAGAAACAAGAAGAATTTTCTACTACTTCTTCACTAGAGCTGACGACGCTGACACAGCGAAATATTCTCTCTCAATTTTGTAAGTTTATTTAAGTGTTTCCTATCTTTTCCAACCTTCTGTAACAACTCAAATTAATATTACACGCGAGTGTTTTCTTCTTTCATCAAAACTATATTCACGTAAGTGTGATTTTAATACTTCCGCGCGTTCGCGTTTTCGTTCCTCGCCTTTAACCATCTGTTCCTTGTCACCTTTTCCTAAAGCTTTCTTTCCAAACTCTCATTATTCTCTCTACATCCACACATCTACACACTTCACTCTCCACTCTTACTTTCATCATTATTCTCTCTACAACCTCACATCTACACACCTCACTTTCCACTCTCACTTTCATCATTATTGTTTTGTACAGTTAGTTGTACCTCTTCACAATACATTCTCCATATTTGCTTTCACTTGCTGAGTTCAACGTCCCTAATCATTTACCAACAACATGTCGATGCCTCACGCAGTGTCATTTTGGCTTAAAGAAATAGAGTTTCATGCCAAGAAAGTTGCTCAGTTTCGGTCCCATGTGGAGTTCCTACAGTACTGCATCAACATTGGTGTTTCCACTAATGGTACGACACTGAAAGTACCCGAGCATGCGGTACCTCCGTCAATGCGTAATTCCTACTATATTTTTAGATATTTAGCTTCTCTTGAACTTACCAAACTTACCCATTCCAACTATGTAAAGCTTTTGACGTCCCACTCCAAAACACTTTCGTCCTATATCCACATAACTCTGGCTTCCTCCCCAAGATCTTATGACCATATCACGAACAGTTTAGATAGAGCAACTAAATTTTTGAACACTTTACGCCAAAAACATTGTATTAAACTCTCGAAACTATACCTTACACTTTTAAATCATAAATTCCCCATACAAAAAGTACCTCACCTGTCAGTGCCCCCCATTCTTGCGGATAAACCTGACCTGAGAACTATTTTTAATCTCCCCCCACCCCCTCCTGGGCCGCCACGATTTCCCAAACGGCATTCTCAACCCCAACAAGCTCCTGCCACAGAATCTACCCACACAGTTAACTCTGTGGTTAATATTTCCACGACTAACCTCACTGAAGCAGAAACCAAAGTTTTATCAAAAGGTCTCGGTTTCTCTCCAACCCCAAAATTTGATCATTTTAAATTCAATAAGGATATTTTGACTTTCTGCCGCAATCTGAAATGGAAAAACTTCTGGCATCAGTACAATTCCTCCCACCCTCAAAGTAATAACTCAAATAACCTTCACCCAGCTCTCGCATCTTTTCGCCCTCAATGTCAAGAAGAACCTCCTTCCTTACCTACCAACCACCCCATTGAACTATACTGTAACAGCCTAATTGCAGAAACCAGTAAACCAGAGTTCCTCAATTCTTTCAGTCCCCCATCTAATCTCTCTCATCAAGAAAAACAAGCCCTCAGTTCTCTTAAATCCAATCCAAATATAAAAATTCTCCCAGCGGATAAAGGTTCTACCACTGTAGTCATGGATACTGAGGTTTACAACAACGAAGCATACAGGCAACTAAATGACACCACCCTTTATACCCATCTCCGCTCGGATCCTAACCCATCGATTCAGAAAAAAATTCATAAGTTTCTCTCCCAAAACTCACAGTCAGAAGGACTGTCCCCCAAGGACATAGAGGTTCTCAGTCCGTCCTCTTGGACTACTTCTTCATTTCGCCTTCTCCCTAAAATTCACAAATTTGAACACCCAGAAAATGTGGATCCGTCTTCAATTCCAGGTCGACCCATTGTAAACTCTATAAACTGCCCCACTGAAAGGATTTCTGCATTTGTAGACTTCTTCCTTCAACCAATTGTTACAGCACTCCCTTCATATATAAAAGACAGTTTTCATTTCCTGGAAATAATTAAGCAGTTCAAAATTTCGCCTAATACAAACCATCCCTTGTTACTTGTAACCTTTGATGTAACTTCCCTTTATACTAACATCCCTCATGATAAAGGTCTGACGGCACTCGCCCATTTTTTATCCCTTCGCCCTGACCCACATTCTCCCAGCACACAGTTCATCACAACTCTGGCAGAGTTTGTACTAAAAAACAATGTATTTTCTTTCAACGATAAATTCTACCTTCAAAATTCAGGATGTGCCATGGGGACCAAGATGGCTCCTTCTTACGCTAATCTTTACATGGGACATCTGGAACAGGAATTTTTGAGCAATAGTAATTTGAAACCCTTGCTGTGGAAAAGGTATATAGATGATGGATTCTTCCTGTGGCAGCATGGTGAAGAGTCACTCATCTACTTCATGGACAATTTAAACAGCTCATATAATATACAATTCACATACAACTATTCAACGACAAATGTAACTTTTTTAGATATCAATTTGGTCCTGAATAATGATAATAATAAATTAGATTCTTCCATCCATCTAAAGCCCACTAATAAACAACAATATCTTCATTTTGACAGTTGTCATCCCCCCCATACCAAATATTCAATACCTTTTTCCCTTTCAATAAGAGCTCTCCGCATTTGCAGTACAGTAGAGTATAAACAGGAGTATTTGAAGAACCTCCATAAGGCTCTACTAGATCGTGGGTACCCTTCCAATCTACTTCAAAAACGGATCCTTCCTGCAACATCCTCCTTTAACCCTAGACCAAAAATTTCAGAAGCCCCCAAATTTCAAAATTTAACTACTATGTACTTTCCAGGAATCGAAAAATTGAGACCCATTTTAAAGTCATTATTCCCTATTATCTCCAATAATACCTTAACCAAAGGTTTACTAACTTCTCCTCCTTCCCTAACATTCAAAAGACCCCCAAATTTAGGCTCTATACTCAATAATAATAATAATTTTGATAATGAACTCCCTGGTACCCACCCCTGCAACCGACCCCGATGTAAAACCTGCCCCTTAATTGATGATTCGACTACATTAACTACATCAAATACCCCAAATTCCTATCAAATTCGAACATCAGCCTCTTGTACAAGTTCCAATTTAGTGTACAACCTCAAATGCCAGAGTTGTGATGCATTTTACCTTGGAGAAACGATGACCCCTCTTTCTATCCGCATGAATGGACATAGAGACTCGATTAGGCATAAACCTCACCTCCCAATTGCCAAACATGCTCGGACCCATGACACCAACTTTGATGAGTGCTACAAGGTTCAAGTTGTCCGAGCCCTGCCCAACAATACATCGACATGTGACAGACTGGCCTGGGAGTCCTCCTACATAGCAGTAATGGGAGGATTACAAGAGCCAGGACTCAATAGGAAGAAGTGAACTCACCACCTTTCCTCAACAATTTACGTACTCAAAACACCTCTTCATGCATCACACTTCTTCCACTTAACACTCACCCTCTTTGAATTTTTTCACCCCCTCAGGTATACCAAACACAAACTCACACACACACACTCACACACACACACACACACACACACACACACACACACACACACACACACACACACACACACACACACACACACACACACACACACACACACACACACACACACACACACACAAAAATCATTCCATACCATCATTTGTACCTACTCCTTCCTGCCATGCTTCCTCCACTCCTCATTCTACGACCCAAGAACCACCACACGAACAAGCAATACAAGAAACAAGAAGAATTTTCTACTACTTCTTCACTAGAGCTGACGACGCTGACACAGCGAAATATTCTCTCTCAATTTTGTAAGTTTATTTAAGTGTTTCCTATCTTTTCCAACCTTCTGTAACAACTCAAATTAATATATATATATATATATATATATATATATATATATATATATATATATATATATATATATATATATATATATATATATATATATAAATGCTATGCAATTCTTAGGCCGACCCCCAATAATTTTTTTAAAATGTTCACTTTTTTTGTGTAACGTTTTTTGTCCCAAGATGGGAAGCGAGAGGTCGTGGGTTCGAATCCCGGCCAGGCCTGAAAAAATTTTTTTTTTCTCGTGAGACGAATTGCATAGCAAATTATCCTCGTTTTCTACACAGTAGAAAAGAGAAAAGATCCGGCGAGGCGCGAAGCGCCGAGTATAGAATAGGGGGGTCCAGGGGGGCGAAGCCCCCCTGGCGGGGTCAAGGGGCGGAGCCCCTTGCGAGGCCCGAAGGACCGAGTATATATATATATATATATAGTATATATATATATATATATATATATATATATATATATATATATATATATATATATATATATATATATTTTTTTTTTCCTTCAAATAGCTAAATGTAAACTTCTGCCATTAAAATTCATAATTGTTTTTTAATCTTCCAGATTGAAGACATCTCAAAATGACAGTGAAGATACTTCCAGCAGTTTTCGATTGTGGGATATCTGAGAAATTGGCTCATAAAATGAGAACCAACTTTGTGGTCAACTTTTAACTTTAAAGAACTCCTAATTGTCTTTCTTGTAGATGAAAATAACTCGATATTCGAGTTATAATAAAATATATTTGATTATGAAAATTTCACGATTTTCAAATCGATTGTGTTTCCTTGTAACCCCGTTAACTTGTGAATTCAACAGTATGACCAAAAACCAAGCAAGACAAGTCTGAAATAGATGCAGGTATTTCGCTTAGCTATATTCTTACGTATATATATAAAGTGCCTAAAAGTGACAGCAATGATTCCGTCCTCCGATTCTCTCGGTCGCTCTCTTTAATGTTTCACGCTCAACTGTTTTGGGACTTGATATAGCTTTAATACTGACTGTGGCTTAGAAAATATCAGCCATGAAATTATGAAGAAGTTCTATTTATGTTCGTACTAGCACGCAGACCCAAGGCCTCGCTCCGCTCGGCCGTCAGTAACGTTAATCTCAAGGCCTCCCTCCACTCGGCCGTCAGTAACGTTAATCTCAAGGCCTCCCTCCACTCGGCCGTCAGTAACGTAAATCCCAAGGCCTCGCTCCGCTCGGCCGTCAGTAACGTAAATTCCTAGGCCTCACTCTGTTTGGCCGAATTCAACGTAGCGCACGTTTGCGCATGCGCAGATCAAAAGTGGCGGGTGTTTTGGACGCAAAATTGAACGCAGAATCCGATTCTGGAATAAAAATTGGGGGTCATCATCATCATTTCTTCAAAAATTCGCTCATGGGGTCATGCTGCATGACGGGAATTTTTTGTCATTCAAACGCTATTTTCTCCCAAAACTTCCCTATACAATTTTTTTTTAGTGAACCGTTGAAAAGCTGATAGTTTGAGGAAGTTTTTCCCGAAGTGCGACTTTGGCCATTTTTTTCACTAACTTTGAACTAATAAAAAAAAATTGGAATTTACATCAGAAAGATATAAAATATAACGCTCTTTCCAGTGGTTTCCTCATATTTGAGAAAAATCCGAAAATTGGGGAGTTGGAGCCGTTTTTGTGACGTAAGGTCGAAAACACCTTAAGAAATAAATAACTCGGAAACGAAGTCTCTCTCTATATATGGGTGATTCTCACAGAAAGGGGCAGAAGTGATGTCCGGACCAGTTGCGGCGACCCAATAAGGATTTGGGAGCTGGCGAAGGTCTTAAATTGTAGTATAGGTTTTTATCTAGAACCCTTTTTTCCATTTTTAGGTTATGTTTATTCCTTTAAATAGAAAATTAACTAAATATAGTCAAATCGTCATCGACCTGTCCTGTCCCAATGCGACCTTCCCAACTTCAAGCTTTAATTAAAGGTCTTTCCGCTTTTGAGTTTGGATTTTATTCAATTTTTCTACATCAGTATGATTTCTGAGATGCGTTTCTGATCGATAAAATTAATGTAGAACCGCTAGAAAAGTGTATTTGGATGGAAATATGTGTGTCCGGAGCATCGCCGTCATCGACCTGTCCAATATTGGTTTTCGAATTTTCGCGGTCACAATTGTATTTTAGCGGGTTTTTTTGCCGCTTTTTTTTCGCGCCCTTCTCAGTTACCAGAAAAACCGCCATTCGTTTTAATTCAGTCAACTCGTGGTCGTCAGCGGGAGCAGATGTGTGCTGGACCGTGGGTTGATCAATCACAATCGTCAGAAACCTGTCCACTTTTTCTAAGTGAGTACTTGAACTCAATTTTTTCTTATGGTATTTTTATTGTGCACCGAACGGTCTAGTTTCATGTTATATGCCGAATTTGGGAAAAAGCTTGCCACAAGGTGAAAATTTTGAGAAAAACTGAAGAATCGTCATCGACCTGTCCATCATCAACCTGTCCTCTCCTGAAAATTCGAGGACAGGACGATGACGAAAAGGACAGGACGACGAGGAAAAAGGCAAATCTATTATGTTTTTTGGATTTTCTAGTATTCCCGTATTCTCGCATTTAGTAATCCAATATTCTCGTATTGACCATTCAAAACACATATCTACTTAGCCGAACGTTGTGAAGGTCTACTAGGACTTATTCGAGAATTTCTGTCATTCTTCGTTTGTTGGATTCGCCCTACAGTGGTCACGTTTTTCGGTCTTTTGACTTGAAATGTTGAGGTTTAACGTTTCTTGGCAGTTATAGCAAATTTTCCTTTTATGATGCCAGGACAGGGTGGTGATGCAAATGGTGAGAATCAACGGGTCGCATCATCGCCCTGTCCTATTGTCATCGACCTGTCCGCCTAAATTTTTAAATATTTTTTTTTCTGAATTAATAAAAGCGCTGCTGTTTGGATTTGCTTCGAATTTCGATACATACGATATAGAGAGCATCTGTGATTTTTTTCAGCTCGATTCGATCACTTTTTCTTTTTTCAAAAGTCAAACTCAAAACTGACCTTTTCTGTGAGAATCACCCATATAGTTAAAAAAACGGCTTTTTGTTGCAAATTACATGTAGAATCTACCCCTCGATTTCTGCTCCGACGAAGTGCAGACACCCTGTTTATACTAAGTACATTATGTAAGTAGATTAGCCTTTGAGGTCCCTCAGCTGATCAGTGTTCGCATTACAAATTGTTATTAATTCTTACGTGCTCCAAAGACACTCCGTTTCGAATTTCAATAACAAAGGTCTTCCAGGAAAGAAATTTGACCTCTCAGGTCCGTGTTGCTGCTGGTTAAAAAGGGAAGGCATTACCACACACCGATTCGTCATTAATTTAGATTTACCTATATATTCCTACCCCCTTGAATAATGGAATTCATAACTGAATTTCAAATTCTCCAACGAATTTGGTTAATTACCTATATATATTGGTAGTTTATTTCGAATTTTCATGCTAAAATAAAAACGTAAGAGAGAACATACATTTATGTTAATCCATACCTCCGTATAATGATGTATTTTGGGATCAAGAATACATACTTAATATCGATAAGGTATTTTTGTTTGCGTATGTCCTGCTGTGGATAAATGTCGTTGTACAGTGTGGTCAGTCGGAGGCGCCTACTTTGTGGAAATCGGATAGAAACACGACTACTTTGGGGAAATAAAAAGAACTACTTTTGGGAAGCGCTCCGGTAGAAACGCGACTAGTTCGGGGAAACGGAAAAAAGGCTGAAAAGGTTGTATTGAAGCGTTGATAATCACAGTCATCGTTATCATGATGGATAACTTGTCATGTTAAGTCATACATTATCAGTCATAGCGCTTACTAACTCCATCCAGGTAACTCAATACATTTCTGTCCTCAAGGTACTGGTTCCACAGTTCATCCAACGCTTCTAACATGTCACGAGTCGACTTTTTCAGGGGGTTACTGGCTCCTTTACTCGTCTTCTTCAAATCCGACTCAGCTTGGATTCCTCGCAGCACCGAGATGACGAGATGTATATTGGGATGTGGAGTATAAAATTGTTTATTGAAGTCGAATTTCTTTCGTTTTCGATGGCAAAAATGCATAAATCACAGGAACGTGTCGCATTCCGGTTCGTGTGTATGCTCGTTTTTAATTGACAGGACTCGTTAAATTCCAGAATCAGTACACACCGTGACATTACATTTTGACTATCTATTGCAGCACCTGAACGACACACCCCCATCTTTCAAAGTCCGGTGTTTCGTAAATTTAAAATTGTCCAACATTATAACTGGCTTTCCACGCCGACTCGTAAATTTGTTTTGAATCGTAACATCCATCGCTAATCGGAATCGATCAACAACTAACGTTATCGCAGAGAATCCGCATCGTAGGGTGGGTGGGGAATGTTCACCCAAAGTAGTTGCTGGTCTTTGCCCCAAAGTAGTTGCGTTCGAGCGGGCCCTTTCACTTCGCATTTCCTCAAAGTAGTCGTCCTCGGTCGGTCAAACCCGGAAAAAATGAAATGCATGTCATTAAAAAGGTTTATTATTACCCAACCAGGGAACCCTTCCGCGTAGATCACTGGTATAAGAATGGAAACCAGAGCATTTGGAAATCGAAGGTTAAATTAAATTGAAAACCCTGTTTTCACCTGTTCAAAAGTTATTTAGTTGCTTTGGTTTGTTTGGTTTGCTAATTGAGACTTGCATAGGATCTGAATTTGAAAATGATGTGTTCAAATCGTTAAACCTTGGTTGGTAAAAAACAAAGAAAAAGAAAAAACCTCTAATTAAACTATGGACAGTGGAATAATGTGAGACCTGTATTTTTCCCCTTACTGTGGAATCAAGGAGACGATGTTGAAAGGTGTATGCGTCGTAATATAGAGCGCTCCGGATAGGTAACTTTACCCCAGACTGCAAGATCCCGTGAAGTATATTTAGTAAGCTCTAAACCAAGAGCTCTAAACCAACCCCTGAGAATATAGTGAAAAAGGTAAGGTGTCTGTTGAAATGAATCAAGTCCAAAAGTTGGCTTGACAGTAGTGAAGTCAGACTAGCTCGTCGAGTATTTATACTGAAGTGTACCCACAAGGAGACACCCAGCCCATGTGGCATGTTCATCAGGTGGCGCCATGAGGTTCCAAATGACATCTTGTCTGGTCATACGTGAGCAAAGCTGGCTCGTATCCGTAAAAATAGCTTGTATTGGTAAAAAACTAACTTATAATAATATACCTATGTCGGGTACCTACGACAACTAACTCCCGTTTATCTCATTGAAATGGGTTTCTACAATTTCGACGCGAGAGATTTAATTCATAAGGAGGCATGTGTTGCACCCAACGATTTGTAGGTACGCACAGGTATCTACAGTGCATTTCTATTTATCTATACGTATGCAGATTTATATATAAATTTGTTTACATCTGGATATAGATATCTGAACATTTATGGTGTTTAGACTGCACTCAAGGTGGTTCGTATTGGTTGCACCCAAGTTGGGTGACTCTGTAGCCAGAATGCACTGGCAAACCGTGGATTCATCCTTCGGCTACTTATAATTGAAGGGATTCGAGCGGAAAGAGGATGCAATTTTCATGAGGTGCTGATCACTATGGCAGTCATGAGTACCAAGCTACGACTGCTGGCCAATGTCAATTAAAGGGAAAAAAAAGAAAAAAAATAGGAAGAAGTAAACGACTAATCTCATTTGAAGAAAAAAAGTGAAGAAAATACAAATACATTAAAAGGATCGTGAGAAATAGGTTGTTGTCCAGGAAATTCAAAATTTGGGCCTGCATATACAATTTCATTAGTACAACCAGTATGGTATGTTTTATAGCAGAAGGTGATTGACTCTGTACAATAAGTAAGATTACTACAATAATAATTATTAATGACCACTATTTATTATTTATTCCAGCCATCATGTGGATTTTGAAAACCTTGGTGATACTGATCCTTACGGCGGTGACTGCTATATTTGCTAAAACACTGGTAAGTAAGTATCAATATGGTATCGATTTAAAATTTACAATGATGTAGACAAATCAGGTGTATAAATATTTAATATACGATATATGAGAAAAATATTGTAGTTACCTATGTCGACATTTTCACATTTTTTAATGTTCTTGATCAGCTGACACAACAATTTTGTCTTCAGGAAATGTAAAAAAGTTTCCAATTACACAGTAGTTTTTTCGAGCTCTCATGTCACCGTTTCATTAGTTGATGCGGGAAATGCCTAAAAACTTGATACGGGAAATGCCTAAAAATGCCTAAAAACCTAATTGTTGTCGGATATTTTTCCAATTAGAAAAAAAAAAAACACCAGGGTGTGTACTCCTCATAAATCACTTGGACCATGAATTTTACCGATTCTGAAGCATTTTAGAGAATATGTTAGAGAATTTCTCGTAGGAACTTTTGAACCATTACCAGGTTTTTCAGGTAATGTTGGTGGGAATGAATGTTTTATTGATGAACATTCTGTAAATCACCCGTGAGAGAAGACCGCCCAAAAGCTCAATGGATGCTGGGGGAAAAATAGCTACTTCTGACACACAGTCGTCCCCAGTAACAAAGGTCGAATGTAATAGGCAATACAATTTCTTGGCGGCCTGGCCCTCAAAATGGAGCGAAAAATGTTCGGGACCCACTGGAACCGTGGATCTTGTTTTTATTTTTATTGTCACCTCATTGATGCAATTGCCCTACTTTCAAATGCTGAAATTGCGAGAAGACGTATCATGGCTTGACTTCATCATCAGATCAATGCATTCAAAGGCCTCTTGTACATTGCCAATCAGCTCATCTGAAGACTTGCGGTCCCCAATAAAGGGCTTGTCTATTTTTCGAGCGACAATGTCTATGCAGCCTTTTTCTTTCTTGTTACCTCCGTTTCCAAGATAAAAATTTAAGATAAGATCGACAATTGTCTGATAAGCTTGCTCGATGCCGTGAAATTTGGGAGAGACTCATATCGAATTGCGAGTGGTACTACATCCCTTTTGAATACGTTACAATCGACGAGCAGCTTCTGGGTTCCAGAGGTCACTGCTCACTGAGAGTTTATATTTCCTCAAAACCGGACCATTACAGTATAAAAATCGTCATGCTGAACGATTCCCAAATTTACTATATGTATAATGCAATACCTTAAGTGGGTAAACTCGAAATTCCGCGTGGTCAGTCGGTGCCTTCTTTTGACGTTGAGAAATTGACTGAGTCCATTGAAGGTACGAACAGAAATGTTACCACAGATAATCGGTTCTCATCTACACCGCTTTTTGAGCTTATGTGGAAGAAAGGACTGACCATGGTAGGAACGCTACGAAAAAATAAGCAAGAAGTTCCCCATTCACTTGATGACAAAGGGCTCGAAGTGGGATCGTCTAGATTTGGTGTTAACAAAACCAAAACTTTCGTTTCTTACACACCTAAGAAGAACAAAGTCGTACCACTGCTCTCTTCAATGCACCATGATGACGCCATCAATCGAAAAACCGGGAAACCAGAAATCATAATGAGATAAAACCAAACCAAAGGAGGTAAGGACTCATTCAACCAATTATGCTATGCAAACACTCCTATTGGAAAAACGCGACGATGGCATCAGAGGTTCTTTTTCGGTATGCTGAATTAGAGTTGTGTCAACGCAGCAATCATCCATGGAATGATCAATTGGCAGAACGAGATGCCAAGAAAAAACTTTTTCTAAGACTTGGGCTTTTCTTTGATCCAGCCATGGATAGAAGAAAGATACCTAAACGAGAGACTTCCGAGACCCCTGAAAGAAGACCTCATTCGGCACATCCTGCACCCAAACTCCGAAGACTCCATGACCCCTGGTGAAGGAACTGATGGTCCTTTGGTCTTCGAGAAGAGAACGAGATATTCATAGAGTAAGCGGAAAGAAGATCGAAAGTCTGCAGAACGTGTCGACGACCCATCTGCGATAGCCATCGTTCTGCAAAATGCCTAGAGTGCGAGTAGTCACGAAATGGACAATTTCTTGTTTTACCTGTCCTTTGATGATTACATAATTTATACCTTTTCTAAGAGAAATGAAAAACGTATCGTGATTTTTCATCTGCTACATAATTTACGAGTTAAAAGCGAGCTTATTTTTTAAATTTCAAGATTTTGAGGATCCGTCTATTTTAACGTTATTTTGAGAATAAATGTTGTTCTAATGAATGGTTGACTCGTTCTTCAGCTTTCCCAGATCCCCGTGGTAAGAAACAATATTTTTTCGGAACAGTAATTGGAAAATCCAGTTGAAATATGGTGAAACACAGGGTGGGGGTCATACAGACCCCACAGTGTCAGATTAGCATGTAAAAATAAGCGTGTCGTTCTAGGGTTAAGTTTTTTTTTGCGGTTTTTACAAATTTTTTAGCACATTTTAATGAAATTTAAGTACATTCTTCAGCAAAATTTTGTACATTAATTTTAGATTGTTCTAGTTTATAGTAAACTTATAGTCTATAGTTTATAGTAAACTTTTTTGAGCAATACTCTGCTTAAAAATATAAATTTAACCTTTTTAAAGCAGTTTCTGCTATTTTTAGTGATTTTTTTCAGCACTTTTTTAAAATTTGACAAATTTAATGTGTTCAAAAATGCTGGCCAACATACTCGTCCTTTCGTTTGGGAAACTGATTTTTTGGCGCAAGAACGGAATTTTTATCTCAATCCTAAGGAGAGTTATCGTCTGGAAGGACACAGACATATATATATATATATATATATATATATATATATATATATATATATATATATATATATATATATATATATATATATGAAATAGTGTTAAACTCTAGGATAGGATTCGTCTCAGAATGCCTCAAAACGGATTTCAATGAAAACATTTTTCAAAAATTTTCGATCCATTGCAATAACTTCATTTTTTACGAAAATTAGCTAAAAAGGCTAAATCAACCAATAGAAATTGTGCAGAGAAATTAGAATAGATTACCAGAGTTACAAACCATATAATGAAAGATATCCTTAAGTAATGCATGGTTTATGAAGACACCATTTTTGGTCAAAAACAAATGTATCTCCATGAAACTGAAAACAATGTTTCCGATACCGATTTCACGCGTAAAATTGAGGTGTCGTCCACATCCTTTATCCTTAGCCCTCAGCGTAAAAACAGATTGTACTATTATTATCGTTGGACGGGTTACCCCTGGTTCCTGCTCATTTCCCACCCCGGAATTTGAAGTTTCAAAAACGTCGTGTATAACTAGATAGAAATTTCACTTACCTATTTTTGTTTCATAGTATTTAGTATGATAGGAGAAGGGTTCAATGGGATCTTCGTGTTCTTTCAGCTTCATCTGAAATTTGTATCCGGGTTCATAGATAACCTGTATCCTAGGGTAAATTTGGTCCACTTGCCCGTAAATGATATCCTAATAGCTTCTGTTTAGATCTTGGACTTTCTTCTTCACAACGGCATTAAAGCTCCATCCTCGAGACCCAGGCGTCTCACCTTTCTCCTACAACCCCAGAGGCGAATTGAGACTGCTCGAATGACACAAACTTGTGTTTTCACTCTTTCCCAGTAGGTGACTTGAGATAGACGTTTGGTTCAATTATCAGCGCACTTCTTCGCCAGCCTTCGGAGAAAAGCATCGTAGGAATAGATAGATAGAAAAAATAAAATAAATAAATAAACAAAAGTAGAGCAATGTTCTTGCAGTGTTCTTCTTTTGATATAAAACGCTGCAAATTATTAAACAATGGTTAATCATTTCTGTGATAGATAGCCTTTCTACGCAGATCACGGGTCTATAATTATTAAACCTCGTATGTAATATATGATCAGAACATGACGCATCGTGCCTCCGAGAAGGGTTCACACATACAGTTCCAAGACGCAACAATGTTAGGCTTCACAGTAAAGATATTTAAATAAACGGAAAAATGATGCTTTAAGTAATTTACGTTAGCACTTGGGCAGCATGGAGTTATGATTTGAGAAAAATGAAATTGGTAGGGTACAATCTGCAGCCTAACCCACAAATTCCTAAGAAATGTTATCAAAATCTGATGAAAACTAGACCTTGGGAGTAGACTTTCGCGCATGCGCAGGAGCTAAGAATGATGCAATCATGTTGAAATTAAATGGAATAATTAAACCATTGTCCCCCAACTACGCACCAAATTTGAGCAGGATTGGGAGATTAGGGCGTAAAAAATTAGGCTTGAAAAAATTTACGTTTGCGCATGCGCAAAACGGGGTAATGATTTGAGAAGAAATGTATGGAATAATTGTGGACCATTTATAACCTAATCCGCACATTCCCTAAAAATCTCATCAAAATCAGATGAAAACTGTTGAAATTAGGCTCGTTTGAAAAGGAATACATATTCGTGCATGCGCAATAGCTACTAATCACAGAATTACGTTGAAATTGCTAGGGAATGCTCAAATTAACCTCTTCCACCTATCCTCCAAATTTGAGAGATCGGACAACAGGGGCGTGAGAAACTGTTGGTTGATGAAATTTACGTCTCCGAATGCGCCGAGTGAAGTATTGATTTGGAAACAGAAACAACGAAACCATCGTCACCCTAACCCGCACATACCATGAAAATTTCATGAGAACCGGTTGAATATTGTAGAAATTAAGCTTGTTACAAGGATTTGCGGACATATACACACTGATGCACACACAGAGATAGAGAGAGAGAAAGACACGGAAGTCGTTCAGAATAATCTAAAAAGTAATATGCGAGTGGACATTTGACCACTGTAAAAAATCAACAGCCGATATTAGTGGAGACCAGAACTTATAAATCTCTCGAAAGTGAAAACAATGTTTCCGCTACCTATAGGTAGACTTGATAGCAATTTATGAGATGAAATTTAGCATAGGTACCAATACTTCACTAGTAGGTACATTGTACGGACAATAGTTAATAAACTCGATTTCACAACGTTATAATAAATTCCATTAGAACTGTATATTATCACCTGATAATTCCAATATTGACATTATATCAAGTGATATTTACAAGGCAATTTTTATCTATTCCAGTATTACTATCTACCGATTTTTGATGGAATTTCGAGCTTGATCGTCTATTCAACAAATCCGCTAGTAGCGCGTGATTTCTCCATCTTCTCGCGCTTAAAAATTCGAAGTTTTTTTTCTCGATGTTCAAGCCCTTAGGGAAAGCGAATTATTCAACATAAAGCGTTGCGGGTGGTTTTAATAGATTCTTTGGGATTAAATTTATCAGTGAAATGCAAAAAATTATAACTGTGACTTAGAAAATTTTCGAGATCACCATTTTTCTTAATGTTTAGCCCTTTATTACAACCCTTTTGGGTTGATAAAAATTGGAGCCGAGCTTCTACGTCCATCTAGACCCCAAATGTGATTTTTAACACAAGTTTAATATCGTTTGGTCTCGTATTTTCGGAGAAAAGCCGCGGACGGCAGACGTACGGATTTTTGGCATCATGAAACGTAAACCAAAATATTTTCAGGGGGTATTTACAATTTTTTTTCTTGGTCGATTGCAAAGGTTCATTATTGAAAATAATAAACCAAAATTATAGCGTCACAAAGAAGGTCGAAATTACTTTCTTGTCTACACCTGCTTTGTGGAATTATAAATAGTAGACAATACCTCAAATTAGTGTTCAATACCTCAAATTTGTTCGAACGGCTCTAATATCAATAACCGTCCATTCTCCCACGCTTCCTGCTAAGCATTCCTACAATGATTTTAGTCCATTCATATAAATTATTAACTTAGCATCCTAATATGCTTCTTAGCAACAGGCCGATAATTTCTGTTCTAATGAAGGATTATCTGTAACAGAGTTACCTCCATCGAGGTCCCGTCAGGGCTTCAGAGATAGCGCTGTCGGCGTCCCGTTGATGAAACAACGGGCGTCGCGGCCTGTTCTCGAATGTTTTAGCAGCTGGGTTTGGCGTTGGGTGGGCTTTCCAGGTGACTGGAAACCAATCTACTCCAAACATGACTCATTAAAAGCTATTAGTCGGAGTGGTATCTCTCTGACGGGATGCTCTTTACTCTCCTCTACCTTTTTATGAGGATTTAGGCCCCCATTGCACCTCTAGGGGGGGGGGGGGCACCTAAATTCCTTATATGGTAGCAGAGCGTGGTTTGGATTATGCACGGCTGACGCCTAGTAGTCCATCCACTATTCTTTGCGGCGTTAATGTTTCAGAAGAAACATGGCCCGGGGTTCCAGAAGGAATTCCCATTACTTATCACCCTTTGGTATATAAATAATTTCATTGGTCTTTGACTTATAATTTCTCTTTCATTCCCCATTTATATTTTCAATTTTTAGCCACCTGAGTATTGCCATTATGTCAATTACCAGGTTAGAGCACAATTTAAGTCCCCAAAGTTGGGCATATTAATTTAAGTCCCCAATGTTGGGCAAATTAATTTATATATATTTTATTTTCCTTAAGGTATAAGTCTTCATAGTTGAGCCTCAGTTTTGTCCCGATTGTTCAATGAATACTTCTTATGAAGATTCATTGACAATCCATCCCGTTTTAATTTCTCTTTTTCCCATCCTCAATCGCCAATGCAGCTATTTATGAATGAATGAGCATCAGTTCTCAGCTATTAACTATTCCACCTAGTTAACATACTTGATCTTCAATCAAGTATGTCTTTAAGGGGAGGAGTGTAACAGAGTTACGTCCATAGAGGTCCCGTCAGGGATTTAGAGATAGCGCTCTCGGCGTCCCGTTGATGAAACAACGGGCGTCGCGGCCTGTCCTCGAATGTTTTAGCGGCTGGGTTTGGCGTTGGATGGGCTTTCCAGGTGACTGGAAACCAATCTACTCCGAACATGGCTCATTAAAAGCTAATAGTAGGAGTGGTATCTCTCTGACGGGATGCTCTTTACCTCCTCTATCTTGTTATGAGGATTTAGGCCCCCATTGCACCTCTGGGGGGATTTTCATTATCGCGCTCAATCTCACAGCTCACACAGCTCTCGCAGTACTTATTCACGATTCTAATTGTGATTAATTTTGCAATCATACTTCCGTAATACGATAAATATTGAGTATCGAATATCCCAATGAATTTGATTTATAATGATAGTAGCTTGATTTGTATTTTCTCGAATTTTCGTAGAAAATGAAGCTATTGCAGTGTCTCGGGAAATCCGAAAAAAAATCTTCGTTGAAATCCGTTTTGAGGCATTCTTAAACGATTCCAGGTGTTTTTGTGATGTGTGGGTGTGTGTTTCATTCCAGACGATAACTCTCCTTAGGATTGATATAAAAATCCTTTTCTTGCGCCCAAAAATCAAGGTTTCCAAACGGAAGGATTAGTTCGTTGGCCAACAATTTTTGAGCCCATTAAATTGGTCAAATTAAAAAGATGGACTAATAAAATCACCAAAAATGGCCAAAAATCAATTAATTATTTTTTTAAAGTTTCAGTCAAACAAAACATTGTCAGCAATTACTAAACTAGGACATTAAGAATTGGTGCACGAAATTGTGCCGAAACACACACTTGAATTTCATTAATATTTACTGAAAAATCTATATTAAGTAAACTGCAAAAAAAATAAAACAAAATAAAATAAATAAATAAAAATAAAATCCAAAATCTTTTTTGAATCACCGAATCATATTTATTTAGTATGAGTTTGCTGCCATAAAATTGGTTTCCAGCAATTCATTTCTACTGAAATTGCTCAAATTTCAATACATATTAAAAGTTCAATAACATATTATATTATGATAGGCAATTTTAGAAAATTAGTTCATACGATCATGCTGCATGACTGGAACTTTTTATATCAAAATTATTGAATGAGTTCACTCGAGTTTTCTTTTAATGACAAAATCAGGATTATTACGTAATATTGCTTATTTGTTTCATAGGACAGGTGCATATGCCCGGCTGTTGAAGAGCCAGTTTGCGCTTCGGACGGCAACACCTACCCAAATGCTTGCATTGTGAGGTGCAATAGCAAAGAAACACGTAAGTAAATAATCGTAATCGGTAGCAGTGGACCGTTCTGATACAAATCCATATTGTTTGGGAATTATGTTAGGGGCGAATAAAGGAGCAAACTGTTCCAGGACGAGTTTTTCGAGGGCTTTGGGTATGGTGGATATACAACATATTGGCTCAATAGTCCGGATTTGTGGATTGGGGTTATGCACTATGTTTTCCTTATTGAGGGGAATGTGCCTCTGTTGAGAGAGGAATTGAAGAAGTATGTTAATGGAACGGCAAAAGCGAAACAATGTCTGAGATGAATCGTTGGTACTTGGTCAGGGCCTTGTCCCTTAGAAGGGTTTAGAGCAGCAAGAACAGATCTCACACGCTCTTTGATAATTACCACCGATCCTAAGGATGCTATGTCATGAGTAGGTTAGAAAATAGACTCAGAAATAGGAGGCACATACACGGAGGAAAAGTTCTGAACGAATAGATTCACAATACCTTGCAGAGAGTTTGCAAGGCCCAGGTAGCTCATGGAATGGGGAAGGTTATTTGAGCCAGTAGCATAATTAACAAAACTCCTGAACGTATTAATATAGGAGGTGACGGAAGATTGAACATCAATCTAATAGCCTTGTAATCATAAGGAATTCCGAATTAGATAATGAAGTGCATTTTGTGCGGAGAGTAGAGATATGTGGAGTCTTAGGTATGCCAAACAGGTTGCACCTAGAATGAGCAGCTCGCTTTTGCTATGTTGATGAGATCACTTCCCTAGTAAGGTCGACGTTGAAGATGGGGATGACTTCCCGTAGGCCCACCAGGTCCACCGACGATAGGCAAAGGTCCAGAACGTTATTGCATACAATGGGATTAGTGTTGAATTGCTTAATGTTGAAGAATCTCATGTAATCAAACAAGATTCTGCTCTTCTGATTAGAGAGAGGTGTAAAGGAATCGTCATTCCAACTGTACCAACCGATCCCAGGGACATTGGAGTCACCATTTATGAGAAGTTGGCAGTCGGGAAATTCAAGAGTAACAGTTTCGAGTTGTTGAAAATAGTCTGAGAAGACAGATGTTGGGTGGTATCCTGGGGGGTACACACAGCAGAGGATAACTAAATTTGCAGGTAGAATTACGATGTTATACTCAACTGTGTTTTGGCTGGGTAACAATTGAAACGAACGAAATGTGTTGGTTACAGCAGTTAGGAGACCAATTTCGATTTGATGGGAGTATCTGTTGAGAGGTCGATCGTGCAATATACCTACATTGAATGTTGAAAGCTTCAACTCATCAGGGGAATTCAGAGGAAACATTTCCAGAAAACCAAGTTTCAGTGAAGAACATGATGTCATTAGTTAGATGTGATAATTGATGGTGCAGGCTCGACAGCTTGGTATCAATTCCTCTAACGTTCTGATAATAGCAAGAGATTATGGATTTTGTGGGGCTGAGCCGATAGAGCTGTCTATTAAGCTGTTAGGAGCAACAGGGATAATTTTTGGGACACCGGAGAGGTGTTTTATGGTAAGACGAGCCGGTTACCCGTGCGTCGCACGGACCCAACTGTACAGGTTAGTCGGTGCATAGGACTGCTGAAATAACCATATCCAGACTGCGCTCGTCACTACGGAGGTTACATGCCAAATTGCAGCATAAGTAGCAAAATCAGACCCGGTACCAGGAAAGAGCCCGTATTTCAATCGTCTCTTAATGCCACCCTATCAGAATGTCAACTTCTTAGGGTGAACAAGACAGAACTTAGCCCACTCAGCTGCTCAAAATCGTCAAACCAAACAAGTGCGAAGAAAGTCCCCGAACTGCTAGTTGGCAATCATAATAAAATTTTGGGAGCCAAAAAAATCAGTTTACCGTCCCACGCTTCTCACAAAATATCAAATTCCTGTCCATCACCTTTCAATAATGCAACCCATGCTTCACTCGGGACACCAGTATAGCAACCTCTTCTCAACAAATCGGTTGCGAAGGGTAGCTCCGTTTATGAAGTAGAAGGATGTTCTGGAGGTTCAGACCTAGCCTATGTTGAGCGCCGGAACTTGCTGATCATTTTACGACCGCCATCAGAATCGGTCCAGCCGTTTAGCCGTCTATTGGGAACATACTCGTACAAACATAGATAAAAAGAACTTTGAGTTTTATATATAAGGATTAGGTTCACGTGCAACTTCGCAAAGTGATCCCGTTGTGTAGGTGTGCGATCTGAAAAGGCCATAAGGAAAGGAGGGTTTGAGGAGCGGATTTTAGCAAGAATCTGTGAGGCTATTGCAGGAGAGGAGAACATAGCCTTCAGGGGTGGACTTTCTGTTGATTAAATCTTCCAAGACGGAAAAGACGAAGATTGGGTGGAGATAGATTTGGAAGCAGCGTAGGTACCAGGTGAGTTAACTAGTGAGGCTCGATCCACATCATTTGCCTCAGAAGGGTAGGCTGTTGAGGGTTCGGAAATTTCGAAAAACAATAAATACGACGTCCTCAAACTCGGCGAAAGTCACCTCGAAATCATTTGACGTGGGGAATTGGATTCAAAATTAGCCAGTTTCTTCTCACGTGGCAATTCTCTCATCGAAGTTCCCGTTTATCAGGGAGGATACATCTGATTTAATTTCAGCCATACTGGTGGTTAAAGTATCATATTTCTTCTGGGAGAATGTACATTAATATCTTTGCGTAATTGGGCAGAAAGCGTTTTGCAATCGGGGCACTTCCAGGATAAGGCAGACGTCGCACGACGCCTGCGAGACATTGACTCGGCTAGACTTGCACAACTTTGATGCCATGATCAAGGGCATTGGGAACATTTCACGGCGTCTGGAGTTAGGTCGGATCCCTAGTAATTCATCGAAAGGAAACTCATAAAAAATCTGAACTTGAGACTTTTTGATGAGTGCCTTTATGGAGTGGGACACCCACTCCAAAAACCACTTCAAAACTGAATGGATGGGAAAGTCATCGAAAATATGAAATTAAATATTAAAGATATAAATTGGAAAGATAAAAATTATTTTCGATGAGTTTCCTAATACCTGTGGAAACTGATCGAAAACTGGTAACGTGGAAGTCATTGAACCATCCCTTCAAAGGGCCTCTACTACCTGTATTGTACTGGGACCTGCGCTACTAAGGCCTCTCTTCAAAAATGACCCATGCTAGTAGGCCCAGAATCACCGACCTTCTCACAAGACATGCAGTGAAGCGGCACGATCTCCAGCACTAATATATCCAATCTCCTCCGAGCAAGATTGAGATATCGACCAGCGAAAAACATGAAATAATCTCAAGATTCAACAAACCTTTTTTACTAAGACGTCTCGCTTCAAATGTTTCTCAACATGTCGCACCCATCCTAGAATAAGGGTACAACTCAAAAATTGTCATTTTCGGCAAATCGCATTCAAAGTTTTCCTTCCACACCATTGGCTACCCGTTCTTTGGAACACGATGAACATAATTTATCTTTGCGAAACTTGTTTCCTACATTATTACTCTAACGCCCCATGGTGAATAAATAGTTTTTTTGCCAGTGGGAAGGGAGTGGAGGGAACGGTTTTGTTGATTTTTTAAGAATTTTTGAGTTGTTCCAACTCAAACACTGAAATCTCACCAGTTAGGATCCAAAATGTTCAAAAAAAAAAAGACACAAGTTAAAATTGTCCACACAAAAAGGAAACAACTCAAAACGAGACACAGACTGCGTGAACTCAACTGAGTTGTGACTTTCTTCCTAGGACGTGAATTGGTTACTCCCTCCATTGAAGAAAAACACACGCACTCTCTAGCGGAATTAGAGTGCCCTACACGTATCTCCACCTTCTACAGACAAACTAGACCGTTTCTACTTCTCAGAACCACAACTAACTCAAAAATCGCGATTTTTGAGTTGTACCCTTATTCTAGGACGGGTGCGATGTACTCCTCTAAGCTTATCATGGGTTGTTCTGTTCAGTAATATCGTATGGAATCAAAGGGACTAGGTACAAGTGAGTAGTTGAACCCCAAGGAACCAGTAAGCCATCCCAAAGAAGGTATATATACGTCTGTTGTACAGAAGGTAAGGGGTTTGGCCAAGTATTCATGGTGGAGTTGTAATAATAGCTTGTAGTTCAGGGTTGACATGAAGATGGCAGGTTTCCCATCAAACATATTTCGATTAGTGTCCCAAATGCTCATACTTTTGAAGAGTGTCCTGAAGCCAGTTTTTGAGGAGTGTCCCTACGGTGCTGGACAGCAGTCGAAAGAAAAATGAATGCAAACTCATTACTAATTTTATGCGGATGAATTGATTTGAAGCAGTTTTTTGGTGAGTTTCTCGTCTATGGAGTTTCGACAAGTTTCTAACCCGTGCGAGAAACTCTTCAAAAAGTCTTGAGTTGAGATTTTTGACGATTTTCTTTTTGATGAGTTTGTTTTTGATGAGTTTTGTTTTGGTGAGTTTCCTAGTACCCGAAGAGAGCCGCAGAATCGGCGAGCGAGGAATGAATAACTTGTCAACCGCGTGCAAGCAATTTATACTAACAAAGCATTGACGGGTAACTCACCTGAACGAATTCGGCAGATAAGACGCTGAACTCCGACTTACACAGAAAAAGCGGGCGAATTGACAAGGTGGTAATCTGATTAATAACTTGATATTTCGGTCACGACACGCACTTGACGACCGTCAACTGACAACTATAGAACTGACGGATACAGAATGGCAATCAATCCAATATGAGAAAATTAAATTATTTGAAGGATGAACTAGACTTGGGTCCCGAAATATTTATTGAGGTGGCGCAAAGCATGAGTTCGATCCCTGGTTGTTGTTTCCTACAACTCGAATTGGGTCCGCTTGTGCGCTGATGTCATTCACAAGTTTTGAGTGCGAAGGTGCGTAGGTTTATGTTATTGTTATTTTAATAGTATCACACATCGCATTGCTTCGAGACTGTCAGTCGTTCATATTCATTCGTTGATGCAGTGTTGATAAGTTATTTACTATGGAGACCATGCAAGGCAAAAAGTACTAAGTCATGCAGCACGACTAATTGAGGGCATTTTCAAAGAAAAGTTGTGGATAACATTAAATTAGCCTCTCAAATTCTGAACGTTGAGGCCAACCATGTCCTGAATAAAACTGAGGGGACAGCCGTGTGACGAGATCGCAAAGACAATTTAGAACACGCAGCCGTACTCGAAACTATGTCCTCTTGTCAAAAGCCGATTTTTAGCATTTTTTGGACCATTAAATTGTAAATTTGAGCCTTAAATTTTGGAGCGATCGGGCTTGTCCAACAAACTTCACCTGTCTTTTGCCAAGACGGATTTTTTTGAGTTGGAACGAATTTATTACGCCGTTTTTAAAGGGAGTTATCGTCTGGAAATAAACCCTATAAATAAATAAATAACTAAATAAATAATTAAATAAATAAATAAATAAATAAATAAATAAATAAAATAAATAAATGAAAAAAAAAATAAATAAATAAATAAAAATAAATAAATAAATAAATAAATAAATAAATAAATAAATAAATAAATAAATAAATAAATAAATAAATAAATAAATAAATAAATAAATAAATAAATAAATAAATAAATATATATATATATATATATATATATATATATATATATATATATATATATATATATATATATATATATATATATATATATATATATATATCCAATAAAACAGTAAAATCTAGGATTACGTTCTTTGATGTATGAAACGGATTTGTATGGGGTTCCCGACCCTCCCTACCCACTTTTAAAATTTCGAAGCCATGTCTAATAGCTCATTTTTTCCTCAAAATTCGCTAAAAGGAAAAACTCTTACTTTGGATGATGGGTACAAGTTTCGTTCACCAAAATTTTTGTAATTGTTCTTTTTTAAGGTTTCATTTCCGGGTGTTCTGTGCCTTTGGTTTTTCTGTAGTTCTAACCTAGAACTTAAATTTACAGCATGAATTATCTGCAAACTGTATTATCCATATTGCATACTATGATGAAATATCAATATGCATATAAATAATAGATAATCCTAAGTAAAAAAAAGCGAAATTTAAACAATATGCAATTCAGTTCATTTCTTTTCATTGTTGTGTCTAATTGATATATAACTCGTTACAGCTGGACTTGGTGTGAAGCACTTCGGAAATTGTAAACAAGTTAGTATTATGAGTAAATCGCAGTTTGGGTTATGGGTGAATGCTGGTAGTTGAGAGAACGGTGGGAAGTCATACAGATCATGAAATATTGAACTCCAAGCGTACCTAATTGAACTTGGAAATGCTTATGCAGGTCTATGTAGATTCACTTGAGTGACTCAGATCCTGGATAGAAACGTCGAGAATATAAAGCAATACATTCAAGACGACTTGTAATTCAAAATTCCAGAATCTATATATAACTTATACATGAGTATATAACTTGAGATCTCCACTATTGAGCTATCTAACATAAACAAACCATCGTGTAATCATTTGTAGCGATATTCGTACGTTTTGCGGCGTTGGTAACTCAAATACAAATTGTCACGTTTAATTGCCATGTACAATTACATAATTGACTTTAGAGATTAATGTGTATCCACATTACAAATCAGTTATGTAGATCTGAGCCTAACTGTATAAAATCTGTTATAAAGAAATGATTTTTTTTTTATATCTACTGAAACCTCAACTAACCAATCTAAGGGTAACATTTTTCATGCTCAATTAAATATGCTCTCTGTAGAAAACATAAAACTAAATTCGAGGGCATAGCATTAAAATACGAGTATCTCTTGTAACGTATGAGACTTCCAAGGAGATGTAATCACGTCCCTCATAATAATATTAAACTTCGGTGATAAACTATGAGTCACAAAATAACACTATTTTCTAAATAAGGTTTCTAATTTTCAGAAAAGGCAGTTGGATAATTACTGCCTTTGCCCGGCGAATTACAATCCAGTGCAAGGCCCCGATGGAAAAGTCTACGGCAACCGCTGTGAGCTGAATTGCGCACAGAAAGAAAAGGACACAGGAAAACCGAGGTACCTCGTCAAATAATAATTCAAACAGATCCTTAAAAAATAATGCCCACTTGTGTTACAAATTACGTATAGTATACGGTTTTAATGACAGTCTCATAATTATAAGAACGGTGTGATAATAACTATTGATAAGATTATTAATTCCATAGTTTGTTCGGACTCAAGATTACGTAATTTGTCAGTAAATGTGATACTTTTAGCGAATTTTCGTAAAAAATGAAGCTATTGCAATCGCTGAAAAAATTATAAAATCAAAATTTTTGAATAATTTCTTCATTGAAATCCGTTTTGAGGCATTCTGGAACGAATCCTAGAGTTTAACACTATATATGTATATACATATATATATGTATATATATGTATATATATATATATATATATATGTGTGTGTGTGTGTGTGTGTGTGTGTGTGTGTGTGTGTGTGTGTGTGTGTCTGTGTGTGTCATTCCAGACTCTTCTTAGAATTGAGACAAAATTCCGTTCTTGCGCCAAAAAATCAAGGTTTCTAAACGAGAGGATGAGTTCGTCCAGCACTTTTTGAGCACTGTAAATTGGTGGTAAAAAATCACAAAAAAGGCAAAAAACGGCGAAAAATTGGTAAGTAAATTTTTATTTTTAGGCAGAATATTTCTCAAATAGTTTATTAATTATAAAAAGATGCAGCATGATCGTATGGGCAAATTTTCGTAAATTATCGTATTATATTATGTTACATTGTTTCGAAATTGGAACACTTTGATATAGTTAATTACCAATTTTATGGCAACAAAATTCGTTCTAAATAATACCTACTCTGCGACTCAAAAAAATATTTGGAAATTTCAGCTTTTTTAAGGAGCTTTTAATGTTTTTTCAGCAAATATTAACGACATTTAAGTAAGTTTTTCTGCATAATTTTTAGCATAAATTTTATAATATTCTAGTTTGCTGTTGATCGACTATATCTTACTAAAAGTTGGCTAAAAACTGTAAATTTATCAATTTTCTTTGTGTTTCAGATTGAAGAAATAGCATCATGGAAAATTCAGCGACTCTCGGGTCGTCATGTCTGTGCAGTATCTATCGATATAATGAGGCAGCCAAAGTTGCATTACACTTGTAATTTAAATGTAATTACTCGTGATATTTAGTAGAAATAAATAACAATGTTTCAGTTCATCAGTTTCATTATCTTTTGCGGTTAGGATGCACCAACGATAGTGATATAAGCCCGTCCCCGTCGCTATTTACCTATTCCTTATCTCTTTAATGGCAAAACGGGTAACAACTCGGAGTACCTAGAAAAACAGTCAAACGAAGATATAATATCTATGTTGGCATGGGTGTGCTTCAATAACCCGATACATAAAAAACTTCAAATGCTTTGTGCAGCATTTTATGGTTTTTTTTAATTTAATAGTTTTAGAACGACAACCAAAAGGTTCTCTTGCGTTTCTATGCAGTTATGCACGACTATAATAAATAATATCCTATTAAAACTATAAAGTTACGAAGGAATTTCCAAAGTTGTTGTGTTGGGAGTCATCCTTGATTCCACTTTTGACAAAATCTCAAACTATCATAAAACCGAAATCATAAAACCAATTCATAACTTGAAACGCTTGTAAATCTGACCAACATTGTTTGAACGTTTCGCCACGTCGAATGAAAAATCAACTTTGATAATAAACTAGGCAAAATTGTGTAACACCAAGGACAAGTTTATTCAACACAATGCATTTTGACAAACTTGTCTTACACTACACAATAGCCTGTTGATTTGATGTTTAAGTTGCTTAATTCATTACGCATAAAACCATGTTCATAAGAACCTTCAGTCCATTTATAAATATTTTCGTCGGAATAACGTCATTTTTTAGTTAGAAGACTGAGTTTTTATCATTACCCCAGCATCGTAAGTATTTGATTGGAATATCACATATTTCTGGTTACTCATAATTTACATTTATTATACTATCATCAAGATATTTTGAAAATAGGTACGCAAGCTTACGAAAGCAAAGTCATTTTCGTGATGGATATTTCAATATCAATTCTAGGGTTTTGTTTAGTGGCTGTACACGTAATAAAATCCTGTATACCCTTATCTCATCATCAGGATTTTGAGATAGTGTAAAATGTGTCAAATTCGTTGGCAGATTTGTCCAATTTTTCCAATTTGTGGATTTCTAAGAAAGTAAGGCGTTAGTCCTTACCACAGCCATACAGCACTGATAGTAACGAAGCTAGAATATAGTAAAGAAGCTAGAATTTTGAAATAAATTTTTATTATGGGTTGGGGCCAATAAAGTTTTTCCTTAACAAAATAATAGGTGTGTTCCAACCACCGCGAGTTCATGAACTTTTCGGAACTGGTTCGGCGCCGAACCGTATGCGCACGTGAATCGTGTTCCAACCGTTTTCAGTTCAGGAACTCAACACTCGCTACGGTGTTCCCACCGCATCGGGTTCACGAACTGAGTTCATTGAGTTCATCAACTTTTCAGACCTGCTCGGGGATAGGGTTGAGAACTCGAACTGAAGGAAACCTTTCGTAACCTTCCAAACCTTTCGTATGCCTTGTCATTAGCCTGCTTGATGCTTGTTGTATTATCGTTTTTCAAATCTCTTTTTCAATTTGCTCTATCGAATAATTATTACCACCGTCAGTTTTCTTTCATCAGCTGTCTACACATAGATAGAAAACATTTGTTTAAAGATACCTAGTCTAGTTGATAATTGGCAGGCAAAATCAAAATACTCAATGTTTATCTTGGCGCACTTGGCTCAACCTACCTTACTTGAAAAAACGTTGTGTTTAGCACTTTTTTTGTTGTTGCCTTTTCTCAATAATGGCTCGAGGGATTTTGATGAAAATCTCAACAGTTACTCTTCTTCTGGATAGGAATGATATCCCATACCCTTCATACCTAGGAAAATAGTCTGAGGGGGCAAATAAACTTCAAAAAAGTTGAAAATGCCGTTTGTTTTTTCCACCTTTTCGGCCTTTTGTTCATAATGCTCAAGAGATTTCGATGACGAGGTGTTCACGTTACTAAAGACGACGCTAGCGCTAGTTAGTGCATTGACTATCATGTGAACTACAGTGTTCCCACCGACGGGTTCTTGAACCTAAAAGTTTCATGAACTCACTAGTTCATGAACTGAGAGGGGTGGTTGGAACACACCTAATGTAACTTCATCAAAAATGAGACGCAACAACCGATACCGATTGGGGATACCTACAAGCTAGAAACGAGGAAGTTATGTTGTAGAACCAAGTTGTGAGAATATGGTGTAAATAAGGTTCAATGTCAACAGTTTCAAACACGCGAACTATTCTCCAAACACATACGAATACCCATGTATCCATATAGCGATGTATCTGCATGCAGTGTAGAAACTTGTTTGCGCATGCGCAGACGTCAATTTCTTATGGTTTGGAGTAAATCAAATTTTCTTTTCTTTTCTTCAGTGTATTTACTCCACCTATAGAAATAGAAGTGGAGGTAATTGTTAAACAGGTTAAAAATCCAAAATATTTGGACTAGTAAAAATGGGTGAAGGCTGTTACTTGAAATGGGGGGGGGGGGGGGGGGGGGCTACAAATTTAGTACCATCAGGCACCACAAAAACGCTCTCCAAGTTTCACTTCGTTATCTGAACAATTGTGGAAAAATTTACATTCCATATCGTGGTTGGTATAAGGGCCTAATAATTATTCTCTCACCAGCGCTTAAATCGGATATAACTCAAAGTCCTGTCATTATTAATACTATTATTATCATTTTTCTATTATTTTTTAAATTTATTTTATTTCTTTTGTTTGTGGGCTCATGAAGACTGTTGATAAGGCATCAAAAACCGTTTTGTGAGCATAGTTTCTTAAAAATTTTATATGAAACCCAAATCCCATATGAAACGTTTTCGGGTAACTCCCTAAATGTCTTTATACTTTGATCAGAGGGACTAGTGAAGCGTAGCTTTATTAATTATTTGAACTATACGTAGGTACAGATTATCCGTACGTAGTAGCACATCTACGTAAGCACATGATGACAAAGTCCGACTTTCGCATTCCACCGCGACATTGTATCTCGCAAATCGTTCACGAAGGTGCGTTGAGCTAAGGGACCCATTTAGCTAATTTCATTCCCAATCCACCTATAGAGTCGAAATTTAAAATGAGGCTTTTTTGTGATATCTAGAATACAATTTCAGTACACGTAAGTGCGATAATCAGCTGAGGAACCTGTGAGCCTAATTTGTTTCTATCGACTCATAGTTCTGAAACCTGAAATGCAGCTCCTTTGAGACATCTAGAATGCAATTACAAACTAATAAGGTGCTTTGATCAGCTGTGAGACTTCCGATTCTAATTTATTTCCTATTTGACTTACAGTGCTGAAATTTAGATGGAGCTTCAATACACCTATTAAAGCTATTAAATACAGAAATAATAAATCATTGTGTAATAATTTGCAGCGTTTTTCATTATATTTTTAAAGCTACTCAAACGAAAGTGCAATATGTTCTAGTTGTCATGATGCAATTTGGATGCTTCGCAGTGCTCGTTATCGCGTTTACGGCAACTCCAAGCAGCTCTTATATCAAATTCAAGGTAGGTATGCATGTAAAAAAAAAAAAAAAAATATATATATATATATATATATATATATATATATATATATATATATATATATATATATATATATATATATATGAGATTCATTTCCAATGTAAATTAGTTTTGGATTGACCCTCAAGGAAATGATGTGACAGGCCCTTCAGGGTCTAATTATACATTTTCGCCACATGTTTTCGCACGCAACCGCTTCGTCGCAGCTTCATTATATGGAGAATTCAAGTTATTCAGGGTTAAATACTATTTAGTT
The DNA here is from genome assembly GCA_030762985.1 of Adelphocoris suturalis. Lineage (NCBI taxonomy): Eukaryota > Metazoa > Arthropoda > Insecta > Hemiptera > Miridae > Adelphocoris > Adelphocoris suturalis. The sequence continues at coordinate 60,443,835 of CM061044.1, forward strand.
TCCAGTATGTGAAAAAAAAAAAAAAAAAAAATCATCTCCCTTCCTCAAAGGTACACTGTCTCAATGTTTCAATTTTAAATTGAATAAAAAAAAAAAAAATCATCCGTCTGCCGTCTGACTTTTTTCTGAAATTACTGTACCAAACTTTTTGAAATTTGGCTCAAAAATCATACTTCAGCTGGGGATGTGCAAATCGGCTCACATACGATCAACCCTAAAGTGTAGAATTTAAGGGCTGAAATTGTTTAAAAATGGAGATCTCGAAAATTTCCATGGTAACATTAAGATTTTTTTTTTTTTTTTGGATTTCATATATAGATGTTCTCCCAAAGAATCGAATGTAACCAACCGGGTCACTGTTCGTTCATTTGCTGGCACTCCCTAAGGGCTAAAACATTAACAAGAAAAAAACGCTGCGAATTATTACATAAAGGTTTATTATTCCAGTTTTAAATAGCCCTTGTACGAAGATCACTGGTCCTTTAATAAATTTCTATCAAACTAAGTCTACTGTGCATTATGGAAACATAGGTAGACGATGCCATATATATATGTTACGGTAAAAGCCCGAAGTGCGGTAAATGTTAGGATTTACCAGAAAATCCTAGCATTTCCCAATATTGTTAGGCGTGTTATTGATTTTCTGGTAAATCTTAGCATTTATCGCACTTTGGGCTTTTACAGTAACATATATTAAAAAAAATAAAAAAATAAAAAAAAATAAAATAAATAAATAAAAGAAATAAATATAATAGAACAAATAAAATAAATAATAATAATAATTAAACTCAAAATTTCAACAAAAAATAATTAAAACACAAACTACTGTGAAACGTTAGAATCTGTGGGGATTGCTCGATTGCTGTTCTGTACGATAGGGCTGCACCACTGGCGAATCTTGGAATATAACGATCCTTTAAATGTCTCATCGGTCTCGACTCGAATACAGGTATCTCCTTATTATGGGGAACGAACAGCAAGCCCACATAATCTCATTCGGTTTATTGAACTCTTCTGTGCATAAATTTAAAAAAGCCCTTTTCTTTCGCATGTTTTTTGGAAATCGAATTTTCAATATTTCAACCCTTAAATACTACCTATTAGAGTTGATCGTGAGAGATGCCGATGTATCTGGCTGATGTAAATTTTTGAACAAAATTGCATTAAGTTCAGTCCAGTTTTTTCCAGGCCCACTGCAGTACTTCTGTCTGAAATACCATCCGATCAAGCCTGAAAATCACAAAGAATTCTCTACATGAAAAAATCTTGAATCACACCAAAAGGGCTATGTACACACACTAATTTACTAACCTTGCCTGAATATGTGTCTGAATATTTCACTTCTTTATTTTTAATTTCATTACTTTGTTTTGTTTTGTATAATAATTGGTTTATTATTTCCAATAAATAAACCTTTGTAATCGTATAGGGGATAAAAAATATTTCCTCTCAAACTTTGTCACTTAACGTTTCAAGGTGAGCAGATTCCAAAACTGCAATGTCCGTCCGCCGCCCGGGCCATAAAAGGCCTGTAACTCGATGAAAAATATCCGTTCTCATGCACATGGACTCCACTTGAGGTCTAGTTGGTCCTAAAACCTAGCCAGCCTGATCGCCTCACACGCATCAATGCTTTGAGCCAAAAATGGGCCAAAAACGGGGGTTTTCCCCTCATACCTACGTTGTCCCCAACATCAATTAAAATAGGGCGTCCCTCCTATAATGTGCGAAGACTTGCTCATATGACCTAGCTTCAGAGTGACGTCCTTCAAACCAATTTAACGATTGGGAGCCCAAGATATCTGTCTCAAATATATTTCAAAGTAAGTGATGATAACACGATTTGTTGGATAATGATAATGATTAACATTATCCAATCTTCGTGCATCATTGGTCTATTGTTTTCAAGAATGAACCTTCGTGATCCTGTTCCTAATATTTAAGAAGTAAACTTCGAATTTTGAGGGTTGCTAAAGAGATTTTTTATTATGGTCAACCTTTGTTATCGACCAACCGACAAAATTTGAGGTTTATGTTTTAAATTACCAACAGAATGTATAATATAACCTGGATCGCCAACACATTGCGAATCGAAGCGAGATTTACGGACGCAGGAATTGGCTGAACGTCAGCGGATTGGCCTTCGTAGTTTTTTATTTAAGCTGTCATTTGTCCACTGGCGTTTGTTTGTTTGTTCCTAACGGGGCCCCTAAATATATATTATTTCCTTACCTATCGACCTTTTGGTTTATTATTTTCAATAATGAACCTTTGCAATCGACCAAGGGGGAAAAAAAGTTAACACTTCCTGAAAATATTTTAATTTACGTTTCAAGATGCGTAGAATCCAAAAATCGAATAACAAAATCCGTCCGTCCGCTGCTTTTCTCCGAAAATAGACCAAACTATAAGGAACTTGTGTTAAAAATCACATTTGGGATCTAGATGGACGTGGAAGCTCGGCATCAATTTTTATCAACCCAAAAGGTTTGTATTAAAGGGCTAAACATTAACAATGTGTGTTTTTTTTTTTTTTTTTTTTTTTTTTTCACGTAGGCAGGTGAGGAAATCTTTAAGATCCTAAGGTGGTAATCGGATCTCGTAAGATACCCAAGAGGGACCGCACTCCGGGTTATGTGGGATTCAAACACACTAAAACCTCACCTTCCATATATTAACTACTAGCCGCTCCGGCTCGCTACGCTCGCCTCCACGTCCCTCGCTTCGCTCGCAAAATGTGGCATGTAGGGAATTTTGCTCGCTTCGCTCGCAAAGTGTGGCATGTAGGGAATGTTGCTCGCTTTGCTCGCAAACGGTAGATCCCTAAGGGTAGGTTTAACGTGTGTAGGGGATGTTGCTCGCTTCGCTCGCAAACGGTAGATCTCAGGGTGGGTTTAACTTCTGTAGGGGATGCTGCTCGCTTCGCTCGCTTGAGGACCCCCCATTAAGTTGCTCGCTTCGCTCGCAACGTGTGGCGTGTAGGGAATATTGCTCGCTACGCTCGCAACGTGTGGCATGTAGGATATATTGCTCGCTTCGCTCGCAAAGTCTGGCATGTAGAAAATGTTGCTCGCTTCGCTCGCAAAGTATGGCATTTAGGGGATGTTGCTCGGTTCGCTCGTAAACGGTAGATCTCTAAGGGTAGGTTTAACTTCTGTAGGGGATGCTGCTCGCTTCCCTCGCAAACGGTAGATCTCTAAGGGTAGGTTTAACTTCTGTAGGGGATGCTGCTCGCTTCGCTCACTTGAGGAAGTTATACTGCCCCCGGACCACCCATTAAATTGCTCGCTTCGCTCGCAAAATGTGGCATGTAGGGAATTTTACTCGCTTTGCTCGCAAACGGTAGATCCCTAAGGGTAGGTTTAACTTCTGTAGGGGATGCTGCTCGCTACGCTCGCTTGAGGAAGTTATACTGCCCACCCAACTTGGCAGACGTTTTTTTCTGTTGGAAATTCTTACAAACAAATTAAATCTTATAAAACTACGTGGAACCACAAAAAGTTTATTAGGGGATGTTGCTCGCTTCGCTCGCAAGGTATACCTGTATATGTGTAGGACAAAGTCCGTATTTATTCTGTTGAAATGGCTCTCGCTTCGCTCGCAAGGTAGGTACCTATGTATACCTGCTCGCCTCGCAACATTGTGACATCAAACCCCTTGACGTCTTCGTAGAGCCTTCTCGCGTCCGGGGCACAATTAATTTCTCATATTGAACGCTTCCCTCGCTTCCGCTCGCAATTTGACCTACTTCCCGTCACTTTTTTCGATATCCGATTTCGGATTCAGATTCGGCGGGATCAAAGCTGTATTTCGTCCGCGAAAACCGTTCCGAAAAACGTACCTTTACGGGGTATATTTTAATGGGAAAAAACGTAGTTTTTCGTCGGACTTTTCGAGAAAACACGGTCCGTACTCTCGCATTTTTTTTAAGCATTTCCCGATACTTTTTTCGCGATCCGATCGCGCCGTCGTCTTCCTCGTTCAAAAACCTACGAAATCGGTATTTTTCCGGAATTTTCAACGGCCGTTTAGAGGGGTAGAGGATGCGGGGAAGTGGAAAAAGCGCACATTAATTCTTACTTCGACCCCCCTCCCGCCCTACGGCCCATGGTTCGGGTGGGATTAGAAAATTTTAAATTCGCTCGCTCCCCCTTTCGGAAAATCCCAAGAAGATCCCCCCACTCGTAGACTCCCCCCACTCAGCCGTTTGGCCGTGCATAGCATGGACAGACAGACGGAGTTTCATTCTTATAAATAAGTATAGATATAGATTGTCTGTGCGATGGACCTACTAGTGAAGTGTTGTTACCTAGATGCTAAATTTCATCTCTTAAGTGCTCCCAAGTCTGCCTATAGGTAGCGAAAGCTTTTTTTTTACTTTCGAGATATTTAAAAGTTGTGGTCCCCACTAAAATCAAACGGCTGTTTTTTTTTTTTTTTTTTTTTTTTTTTTTTTTACAGAGGTAAAATTTTCACCCGCATTTTACGTTTTAGACTATTCTGAACAACTTTCACAACAACAATGTTGTGTGGAAACACAACATCTCTGTGTGTGTAGGTATCTGTGTGTGTATGTCGGCAAATCTCTTTGTGTGTATGTCAGCAAATCCTTGAAACAAGCTTAATTGCCACAATATTCAACCGGTTATTATGATATTTTCATGGTATGTGTGGGTTAGGGTGAATATGGCCATCTATGAGTTTCAGTGTTTCCAAATCAATACTTCACTCGACGCATTCGCAAACGTAAATTTCTTCAACCATCAATCTCTCACGCCCCTTTTGTCCGATCTCTAAAATTTGAAGGATAGGTGAAAGAGGTTAATTTGAGCATTCCCTAGCAATTTGAACATAATCCTATCATTAGTAGCTATTGTGCATGCGCGAATTTGTATTGCTTTTTAAACGAGCCTAATTTTAACAGCTTTCATCTGATTTTGATGAGATTTTTAGGGAATGTGCGGAATAGGCTGTAAATTGTCCACTATTATTCCATACCTACTTCTCAAATCATTACTCCATTTTGCTTAGCTTGTTTAATTATTCCATTTAATGTCAACATGATTGCATCATTATTAGCTCCTAAGCCAGAGCGAAAGAGGACTCCTAGGAACAAGGTCTAGTTTTCATTAGATTTTGATTACTGGGAATTTGTGGGTTAAGCTGTACATTGTACCTCTACCAATTCCATTTTTGCAAAATCATTACTCCATTCTGCGCATGCGCTAACGTAAATTACTTCAATTACATTTTCCCGTTTTTTTAAACATCTTTACTGTGAAGCGTAAGATTGCGGGGTCTTGTGGAACTGTAACAATGTGAACCCTTCTCAGAGGCAAGATGCGCCATGTTCTGGTATTATAATTTATGTTATATAATATAACATTCTAGTAATATAATATATGGTTATGTAATATTATTACATACGGGGCTTAATGATTATTGACCTATGATCTGCGTAGAAAGGCTATCTAACTCAGAAATAATAAACCTTTTGTAAAAATTTGCAGCGTTTTTTATATTAGTAGGTATATTCATTTGTAGAATTTCGTATACTTACGTAGTGGGGATTAAATTGTCGGTCGTACGCACATCGTGTCATGTCATGTTGAAATGATCACGTGTACGTTACAAAGTACTCAAATTTAAGTATAAAATGCTTACAAATTATCAAAAGGAGCAGTTTATATTGTGCACCTAATTGCAATCTATTTTTTTGGAAGAAGAAATAGTTTCACGAATTAGTATAGTTACTCCCTGATGGATAAAGATATGGGTAATTCCCTCTTCCGATTCGTTACACTGTTACACCCGAGGCTATCTTGAAGCCAGCTTTCAGGTTGACTTCGGTGTATTGCAGGCAAATCCTCTTAAGAGGGATAACTTCTCTAATATATTACCTCCTTTTTAACTTGAACAAATTGGACCTTACATCAAATCTCCGCATTTTATGCATAAATCTGTTCTCAGGCGCCCGGGGTGTGTGAATGCAACTCTGTCTATAGCCCAGTATGTGCATCGAATGGAATCACTTATGACAATGGATGTGTATTCCACTGTGACAATTCAAATAAAGGTAGATAAGAAAAACATTCACGATACATGTACTGTATATGACTAAATAAATAAGTCCATTGATGATTAGTATTTTTTTTTTTTAATTGATAATTATGAAAGAAGCAATTAGGCATGTCAAATTATTGTTATGTAAATTGTAAAGCGGTTGTTTTGTTTTGGATGTTTTTGGTGCATACCAATATTCTCTGCACCAAATGGTAGCTATTGTGAATGTATTTGACAGATGAAGTGAATCTCCACTTCGACTCGGCTGGCATTCTTCAATGTGTGTGTGTGTGTGTGTATCTTTTTGCATCTGTATGTATGTGAGTGTGTGTGAGTTCCGCTCTACAGGCCGCAATTTTAGAGCGAACAACTTGAAATTTAGTAGGTAGACTCTTTAGACACCCGGAATCAGCTGTGTCGTTTTCGGCGACGAAGCTCGTCGTCAAATCATCCAAAATTCGAGTTCAGAATTGTTTTCAATAGTTTTCGCCACACAGAATCGACTGAAACCACTATCTATAAAAGCTTTAAAAGTTATCCTTGACGACAATATGACGTCATCGTCACTGACCTCTGTCATTGTCAAATCAACAAAAAACGACTTTGGTATAGTTTTTAACAGTTTCCGTTACATAGAAGCGTAGAAACCAAGTGAAGTCGAGTGAACTTTACAAGACAACGAGTTTTTCAAACTATGTGGGGAGCCTGGTCAGGCGAATCGACTAGGTAGTTTAGAAATAAAGCAACTTGACAGGTTGATCATCAGAACAGTTAATAATCTTAATTTTTAGTAATACAGTTGTGGTTAACAATCAAAATACAAACTGTAAAAATCTTCGGAGGTGAATCACCCCCCCCCCCCCCCCCCCCTTCCATTATGAAAGATATCGGATATCGGAAGTGGACAGGGAGATGAATGATTCTTCCTCATGATGTCGTTTTTCGTCTTGTAATCCATGGTTTTGTTGGTAAAGTGGCATTGTGAGGTGATGCGTTGTCTTCCTCTCAAACTTTGGGTTGTTTTGAGATCTGGCTTGGGTCTTGGAGCATTCGTTCCGGTGGTGGTATCTCTTGTTCTCTTGAAAGTTCTACTGTTTTTTGTTGCTGCTGTATTACTACCTAATTTTCTATGAACGCTGGTTTGTGTCGGTTGATACTGATGTTGACACACTTGCCTTTTATCTTCACCGTAAATATCTTTTCTTTTCTAATCAACAGTGAAAACGTCATTGGGTGGCTAAAGTGGTTTCTATACAGCATCATTCTGACAACTAAGGGGCTGCATTTTTCTCCACTCAGAATGAATGAAAACCGAGTTTTTTGTATGCCAAAGGCAGTTCGCAGAGCCCCTAAATTGTGCTTGAACTATCGCAGGTTGAAGGTTGAGTGTGGTAGTTCGATGAAATAATTTTGCGAAAATAATATCGTTTCGTACCAATTCAGCACTGATACAACCTAGATCCTTTTTCATAGCAGACAGAATCCTTAGAAGAACCTAAGGAAGTACCCACTTATACGTAGCATGAGCTTTAATTGAAACTTTTAATTGCCTGTGGAACCGTTTAATTACACCATTGCTTTTGGATTATAGGGTGAACAGTAATTGTTAGTGGATCAACCACTTGAACATGGAGCTTTCCAATCCCTTACCATGGTCGGTCACTATTTCCGGAGTCATTGAGGCATCCGAAAATGACCGCACCATTCAGAATATAATGAAGTTGCAACCGTTTCTGCCTTGCTGTCAGTTAATAGGATGACTTCTGGCCTACGAGTAAATCAATCTATACACTTGAGTGCATTGGTGAAACCCTGAGATTGTCGCAATGGGCCAATCAGATCAATGTGGACGAGCGCAAAACTGTTTGATGGTACCTCTTATTCTCCCAATGGACTACGTATGTTTCATCGTAGTTCCTTTCTTCTCTCGCACCCACACAAGAGCGTAAACGCATAAAATTGGTTTACACCTAGTTGATATCCATAAACCTGGCTACTATTAGATTCCTGTTTCTTATATGTTATGTGCTTTTCTAAACTCAATATCATCAAAAAGTATGTTTTTCATATAATTACAAATATTTTTATTGATATTTTTTCATACAGATAAGAAAATTGTGTTTCGAGGCACTTGCAAGGTAAGATACAACAACTAAATATTGATACAATACATACGAATCGAAATAAACGAATCATAACAATACAACAACTAACAAAAAATAATAGGTATAAATACTTAATGATAAATTCTAGGTAAATGATTAATTTATGCAGGTGTTTCATTCTCTGCACACAGGCCTATAATTGTTTCAAGGAATGCCCGCCTGTAAAGAAAGTAGTTTGTGGAGCTAATGGTGTTACCTACGACTCTCCGTGTGCTTTAAATTGCACCGCTCTCTACCAAAATCCGAAAAATGGTAAGTTGATATTATTATATATGACATCCCCCAAAAAGTCGTTCAGCACACAAAAGATGCCAAGCTACAAAATGAGAGATATCATCCGATTTGGTGCAATCCAATATCGGATGGCCGTCTCCAAGTACAGTGCATTCATTCTCTCACTCTTTTTGAGTGCGTTTGGGAGTAAGACGCTTCTTCAATGGCTTGGCCGATTATCGCCTATCTCGCACAACCGTAGGGGTAAGAGCGGCGGTGGGTTCAGACATTTCACCAAGACTGAAAATACATTCCTAATGTTTATTAATGTATTTCATTTGTATATTAAACGGGGATGAGAACCATTTAGTGTTATTGTGGATTATTTTAACTTCTCCTTCTTTTTAACTGTGCATTAAAACAGCCGAATGCAGCATGATCGTATGAGCAAATTTTCGCAAATTATCGTATTATATTATGTTAAATTGTTTTGAAATTTGAGATTTTTGAGTGCAAGGATATTGTTAACTATTGATTTTATGGCAAAAAACGTATTCTAAATAATAATCTCCGATTCCAATAGAGGTTTTGAATTTTTAGTTTTTTTTTTTTGTGCAGTTTTTATCGATTTTGTAGCAGATTTTAACGAATTTTAAGTACATTTTTCAGCATAATTTTATACATAAATTTTGGAATGTTCTATTTTATTGTTAATATACTTTATTTGAGCAATATTCTACCAAAAACTATAAATTTAACGATTTTTAGCCGTCTTTAGTCATTTTTAGTGATTTTTTTAGAACATTTTTTGAAATAAGACCAATTTAATATGCTCAAGAAGTGCTGGCCAACAAACTCATCCTTTCGTTTCGAAAGCTTGATTTTTTTGGCGCAAGAACGGAATTTTTATCTCAATCCTAAGGAGAGTTGTCGTCTGGAATGACATACATATATATATATATATATATATATATATATATATATATATATATATATATATATATATATATATATATATATATATATAATAAATTTATTAAAATATGCCTTAAACTCAAGGATTCGTTTCAGAATGCCTCAAAACGGATTTCGAAGAAGACGCTTTTCAAATATTTTGATTTTAAAATTTTCCGATCCATTGCAATTGCTTCATTTTTCTATGAAAATTCGCTAAAAGTAGTATACGTAACGCAAATGTCATAGTATGCCATAATTTCACCCGAGTGACACTCAAAATGGAATGGAAGTAGTCTTACAAAATGGGATCAGTAAGGGATGAAACGGTATTACATACTTCGTACTGGTCTCTGTTGTAAAGCTGTAGGTACAGTAAGTAGCATATATATATATATATATATATATATATATATATATATATATATATATATATATATATATATAAAAGCCTTAAACTCAAGGATTCGTTTCAGAATGCCTCAAAACGGATTTCGAAGAAGACGCTTTTCAAATATTTTGATTTTAAAATTTTCCGATCCATTGCAATTGCTTCATTTTTCTATGAAAATTCGCTAAAAGTAGTATACGTAACGCAAATGTCATAGTATGCCATAATTTCACCCGAGTGACACTCAAAATGGAATGGAAGTAGTCTTACAAAATGGGATCAGTAAGGGATGAAACGGTATTACATACTTCGTACTGGTCTCTGTTGTAAAGCTGTAGGTACAGAAGAATTCAATAACTCCTTCCAAAAGAATGGAAGTCGTGTTTAGGAGTCCTTAACGCAATCATGCCTTATGGTCTCCCCCCAGACAAGCTGGGAAGATCCTCCTGAGAGGAGACTGTACTCACAATGCTGTAGGTACAGTATTAGGCAGAGGTCGTGGGTTCTGGTCCTAATACAGAAACTAAACGAAAATCGGCCGTTAGATGTTAATTGCGTCATTGGTCAAAATCGGCCAAGCCATTGAAGAAGCGTCTCTCTTCCAAACGCAGCCAAAAAGAGTGAGAGAATGAATGCACTGTACTAGGAGATGGCGATCCGTCTGTTGGCTTAGCCCTAATTTGATGATATCGTGCATTGAGGTTTGGTATCCTTTGTACGCGGAGCATCTTTTTGGGGGATATCACACATTTTTGGTGGCCTTGGAGGAACAGGTTGGAATGTACGTTAAGCTGCTCAGGGAGGAGTCAGTCATTTCATTCGACTTTTGTTGTTCGAGAGACTCTCTCTCTGTCAAATTTAAATTTCCTAGGGTGAACATGAGAGAATTTAGTTAAATCAGCTGATCAGGATAGAGCCCGTCTTTTATCTATCTCTCAATGCCCCAGAGAGTTCTCCTATCAAGTTTCAACTTCCCAAAACGGAAGTTAGTGAAAAGCGTTGTCTATTTCCACGAAAAATAAAGAGTTACAATGTTATCATGTTATCAATGTTAACATTGTAACTCTTTATTTTTCGTGGAAATAGACAACGTTTTTCACTAACTTCCGTTTTGAAATGGGTTTCCACAACTTCGTCGCGAGTGATTTAGTTCGTTTCAACTTCCCAGAGTGAACAGGAGAGAATAGCTCACTCAACTGATCATGATAGAGGATCTGAGTTTTTGTTTCGTATCTATATGCCCCATTGAGCCAACACTTAATCGGAGCCCCTACGAAACCTCAAAAGGCACTTCGTCAGGCCAAATCAGTTAGTTAAATTGTCGCTCTGTCAATCTGTCAAGATTTCATCAAAATTGGCTGACAAGAACTGGTAGAAGTGGGAGGGAAAAATAATCAGGAGAGACGAGAAGAAAAAGGAAGTCTACTCCCAGGATATGCAAAGAAAATCAAGTTTAAGCCGATAGGGTGGAACCGTGGGGGGGGGGGGGTAATGTTGAACCGAAATTCTGCTTTGTAACTTATCTTGGCGAGTCTTGTTGCTCATTGCAATGGCGACTGGTCAGCTTTTTGAAGGCTCGGTAGGTAATACTAGCGTTTCAATAGGTAATCCAAAATACCTCAAGTTCTGAAAGAAAAAGGTTTGCCAAGTTGGGTGGGCAATATAGCTTCCTGACATATTGTAATATGGACGAATAGAATTAGTTGAAGAACAAAGTAAGAGTTGAAATGGTTGATAAGTCGACGTGAAAAGAAATTAACGTTTGCGCATGCGCACAGACTACTAATAATCTAACGGTAATGAAATTCATGGGAAAACGTCTAGGAGTTAAACCGCACAATCCTTGAAAATTTAATTAAAATCGGTCCATTAGTCTTGGAGTTTTGTCTGTGTCAATCAATTTTAGTATTGCGAATGCGTTCTAGTAATTACTCCACCAATCGCGATATACCTATTTCATAGAGAGTTTTCCTAGAACATATAGCCATCTATTCCCTGCGTTAAAACGTAATCGGACCATTAAATGATAAGAAATCGATGTTATTTTCACTACCTTCACTCATACGGACATTCCTGTTCCCATAAATGATTGAATTGTAATTTTTCGCAGCAAATGTGAAATGAAATGTAGTAGGGAAATGAACTTCTATTATTGCTCCTCCTTCGAGCCAATGAGAAGACATTAGTTTTCGTTTTGTTATTTATTTATTTGTTTCTTGTACTACATAGTAACTATGATTTTGTTTCTTTCAGAAAAAATAGTGGTGGAACATCCTGGAAAATGTGTGGTAATAGATGGCATTGTTTGAGATCGAAAGAGTTGAGGACATACACCGGAAGACTCAACTATTATGAACTTATTTTCACACAAGGACACCAATAAATAGTAGATTTTCTTTCAATAGAATGAAATCAAATATAGGTATATGTTGCAGAACGTTTATTTATTATCCTCGTAATTATCTTTTATACTAATTTATTTCAATAAGGAAGTTTTCATTGTTAATCTCCCAGAACCAGTTGGTTTGTTACGAATCTATCGCCACACTTTTTTATATGAACCATGCGTCCACAATTCAAGAAAACGCAATACATTCAGGATACAAATAAAAAGTTCCAGTCATGCGGCATGATCGTATGAGCAAATTTTCGTAAATTGTCGTATTGTATTATGTTAAATTGTTTTGAACTTTGAGCTTTTTGAGTGCAAGGAAAGTGTTAACTAATATTTTTATGGAAAAAACCGTATTCTAAATAATATTCTCCTATTCAAATAAAGGTTTTGAATTTTTAGCTTTTTTGCAGTTTTTATCGATTTTTTAGGAAATTTAAATGAATTTTTAGTACATTTTTCAACATAATTTTGTATATAAATTTTTGAATGTTATATTTTATAGTTAATAAACTTTATTTGAGCAATATTCTACCGAAAAACATAAATTTAACGATTTTTAGCCGTGTTTAGCCATTTTTAGTGATTTTTTTAGTACGTTTGACCAATTTATTTTGGGAAGCTTGCTTTGTTTTGGCTCAAGAACGAATTTTTTATCTCAATCCTAAGGGGAGTTATCGTCTGGAAGGACACATATGATTTCAAAAATCTCCGAGCCATTGCAATAGTTCATTTTCTACGAAAATTCGCTAAAACACCTCAAATGGCCAAGTATTATCAAAATGCTTTCATCCCAGATAGGGTCCCTTTCACCAATCACGCACACCCGTCAACTTAACACGGTGGCATCGGGAGCCGTCTTGGTGGGTGGGACCGGGTTAGTCGGGGAGCACCGGCCCCGACCGGCCATGAGTGGAGGCTATATCTGTGAATGTCGCCAACCTACTCATATATGTTCTTCACGCCACGAACATTCACAAAAACTGATTCCACAGAAGACTGACAGAATTTAAATTCCCAACACTTTCGAGGATAAAAGATGTAGGATACGCTACAACTACAGTAAACTCACCAAAATTCTCATAATTTTGCTCTGTACTTTACCGATTTAGAGTAGTGTATGGGAGGTGTATGTTTCTGACAATTATTTTCTCAAATGAGTCGTAGATTAAACCCATTCAACTTCAATAGGGTGTGGCGGAATTTCGGTTGAGATTCTCCAGGTTCTTGGAGACACTGTAGTTCCTGTGCTGTGTGATATTTATAACTCATCTCTAAAAAATGGTGTTTATCCAGCGTGCTAGAAGCATAGTGTAGTGTCACCAATGAAGAAAGTTGATAAGCCAACATCTGCATCAGATTTCCGTGCTATAAACATTCTATGTGCTGCTGGCAAAGTGTTGGATAAGATTGTATATTTTGAATTTAATGATTTCTTGATTCGTAATAAAACTATTGATGGTTGACAGTCGACGTATAGACGGGGGTATAGTACGTAAACGGTGTTAGTGGAAGTATGCGATGATGTTAGGAAAGCAATGGACACTCGCAATAGGACAATTATTCTAGTTACGATCGACCTATCCTGTGCATTTGACCGAGTGCAACACGAACTATTGATTGCGATCCTAGGATCAGTGGATATATCAGAACGTGTGACACAATGGTTTAGGTCATATTTGTCTGGTCGTTTACAATCTACTAGGTGTCCAGATATTTGGGTATAAATGTTAGGGTATCCAGTAAATAGTATAAGTTGTGTATGAGATTAACTAGCTGCATTGCCATCCTACCACTACAGAAACTTTTCTAGAATCTCATTGGCATTCTAGAATCTCATCTCAAATTTCTACCTCGTTCATTTCATTCAATAACACCAACAATTTCTGTTGATTGTTGCGGTTCACTTCTCCCTCCTACCAATTTATTAGAAGTTGGCCAAGCAATACTTCTCTCTCCTTATAGTTTGGTATAATCACATTCTATGGTATCTCACTCATTGTCATTCTAGAATTTCATTTTCAATTTATTAGACGGCGTTCCAATACTACTCTCTCCTAATATTTTTAAATAATCACATTCTAGAATATTTCAATCATTGGCACTCTAGTATTTCACTTTCAGTTGTTACCCCTTTTTATCTGGTTCGACTCCTGCATCAATTTCTACTAAGTTGGTATAATCACAGTCCATCTGTGATTTGAACCGTTTGTTACTATGCTATATATATACATATATGCCACATATACTTTAAGGGTGTATTTCCAGACGATAATTCCCTTGAAATAGAGAGTTCCTAAAGCGATAGGGAGATAGAGGTGAGGCGCCTTATCGTGAATGGAAAACACTACTGCGCATGTGCGGGGGGATGAGGCGCCTCATCTCCAATAAGAAAAATTTATTTCACCTAAACTTAAGACGCTTTATCCCGAACCAATCTATCTTGTCTCTTCCTCCCTATCGTAAAGTAACCTTACACACCGATAACAGCTACCTTGACCGGTGCGTGGCACAGCAGAGCGAACTTCACGATCTAACTCACGCAGCCTCCCCGCAGTAAGCCTGCTAAAGACTAACCCATAGGTTAACTTCGGCAGAAAGTACGTGCGAAGGAGGCACAGCTTCTGCTGTGGCTTCAATGGAGCCTTGGTAACACAAGCTAATGCTTCACCAAGGTCTATACGGCTTGCCGCTATAGTGGCCACACCCATAAAGTCAACACCAAGGTACCGCCAGACCTCCGACACGGATCGGGCAGGGATCAGTGTCTGTCCTAAGACAAAGCACTCCTGATCCACCACCTTCACCTTATGCTGGCGGCCTGACGGGACCAAGGAGACTGACCCACACTTAGAAGGGTTGACCACTAGACCACACCTGGCTAGCTGCTCGGCAAAGGCATTGAGGGCGATCTGCAAGCCCTCACGGGCTTCAGCGAGTAGGATGACATCATCGACAAGAGCCAATGCACCTACTCCCACCCCACGGGTGAGATCGAACCCTATTTCATCCGACAGCTTACCCAAGGCTGTATCCACGACCAGGTTAAAGAGGAGTGGCGATAGAGGATCCCCCTGGCCCAATGACGACATCCCCTGACTTCTCACCTCCTGCCTCAAGGACTGTCACGCTCATGGTACAGACAGGCAACATACTCAATTAAGTGAGCAGGTGCCCCGACACCACTAGGCAATCGGTCAGGGCAAAATGGCTTACGGTGTCAAAGGCCTTAGCAACGTCCAGAGGGATAAGAAGGAGCTGCCGTTTCTTGATGCGGGCCATCAAAATGATAGTTTGGAGAACAGTTAGGTTCTCCGCTGTGCCATCCACTGGCCGCAATGCTCTTTGGACGTCACCTATGACACCAGCCATTGGAAGCGAGATGCCAGAATCTTTTGAAAGTGGCGGAAAACTACCGACGATATAGAAATGGGTCGTTAGCCTCCAGGCCCACTTCCTCCTTTCTTTGGGATGAAGATGGTCCAGGCACGGGTCAACGCTTTCGCGGGTCTTCCCGAAAGAAGTAACAGGTTGAGGACGAGCAGCTTGATATTTTTGGGGGCTTTATTCCAGCGTCGGGCAGAAGTACCATCAGGTCTAGCAGACGTGGAGTTTTTAACACGGCACTTCTATGCCTCGTCATGAAGCACCGGCATAATGCTGCATAAGGAATCACTGGTGGAAGCTGGGGTACCACCGGATCCCCGGGGTTGTGGCTGGGCGCACTCAAGAGTGGCTTCCAAAATTCCACAAACTCCTGGAGAGGGGGCAAAACTTGTTCATCCCCAGCTCCCTCCAGTACCTCCGCAGCTACACGAGCCGGATGCTTCCTTCACAACTTCAGGACCCGCTGGTATTCCCGCCTCCTTGCTTGCTTGGCTGCTTTTCGACCTCTACGGGGCACCATCACTGGAGGATGTCCTCCCTGATGCCCCACCACGGTCACACACGCACACACACACACTTGCATATATACACACATATGAAATACATCTGGTGCGAGGCTTCACACTACTTTCCTTACTTGTAGTCATTTTACATGGATGCTATCATGATGGATCACATCTTGGAAGGATGGGGTTGTTATTCGATTGTTTGATCTTTAAATATAGGACTCCAATAGTCCAGAAGTTTCTTCAGGTGGCTGTCAGTTAGAGACCGATGAACACCAATTGTATGACTTCCTGTATTTACATTCTGGGCGAAGGAAAGTGATAACTGTCTTCTGACCATCCCTAAAAATTGCAACAAACTCCTAGTTTTGGCAGAAAAGAATATTAAACTTGAATAGAGTTAATTCAACATTGAAAAGCCAGCTCAATTACTGTTTTGTCGTACGAAAACTCGTTAAGTTATGCTTCATTTTAAAAGTTTACTGCGGTAAATGGTTACTACTTTCCGACCCGCCGAAAGGGATATATAAGAAAGTCGTGCGATCTTCTAATAAAAAATTCCTGCAACTCCCCCAATACATGAGTATTAGCTAGACTTTATCTGAACACACTTCTATACGAACCGAAGAGATATATTAATGTATAAAAAGGTGCTAAATAACTACGTTTTTTAACCTATTTTTGGAAGTATTTTGCTAATTACCAATCGATTTTTACGAGGTATGGAGGCGCACTGATCAGTAGAACGGCCTCTGAACCTATACTCTTTCCTTACCTTTCGACCTTTTTTTTTAACATTTACTGTGAAGTGTAAAATTGCGGGGTCTTGGAGCTGTAAAGCCTTTTATGAGGTACGATGCTCCATGTTCTGATCATATATTACATACCGGGTTTAGTAATTGTTGACCTATGTTCTGAGTAGAAGGGCAATCGAACACAGAAATGATAAACAATCGTGTAATAATTTGCAGCGTTTTAATATTAGGAAACTTGAATTGTTGCTCCACATGATGCTTAAAAAAAAGTTGTGGAAAAAAAACATCTTATTTTGATAACGAATTTTGATTTTTTTTTAGCACAAATTTTTGTTGGTCGATCATCAAAATTGTGAAAGCTCACTGATGCGGTAGGGGACGGATATGATTCAGTCCTCCTGATTGAAAAATCATCTAGGAGTGTCACATTGGCATATCTGCGGTTTATACAGCTGCAAAAACTTC
The DNA here is from genome assembly GCA_030762985.1 of Adelphocoris suturalis. Lineage (NCBI taxonomy): Eukaryota > Metazoa > Arthropoda > Insecta > Hemiptera > Miridae > Adelphocoris > Adelphocoris suturalis. The sequence goes on from CM061044.1 coordinate 60,461,126, forward strand.
AGGTAGCCAACTTAGAAACTGGAAACACCCTTTATACCCCATGGACCAATTTACCCCAGTCTCCCCAACTTTTACAGCGGAATTTAGCTCTTGAATGAATGGTTGTGCGCACTAACAAAATCGAGTGATGGGTCGTCACTTCTTCATGATATTTCATGTCAAATTCAAATCTACAATAAAAAATGGGGGTTCCCGTAAGAAAAAAAAAGTCTACCAAGTTGAGTGGTTGTATAGCTTCCTCACATAGTGTAACATGGACGTATGGAATAGCTGAAGAACAAAGTACGAGTCGAAATGATTGATAAGTCAACCTTACAAGAAAATATTATTTGAGCATGCGCACAGACTACTGTTAGTCCAACAGAAATGAAATTTGTAGGGGAACGACTAGGAGCTAAACCGCACTATCCTTGAAAATGTCATAAAAGTCCCTCCATAAGTCTTGGAGTTTTGTCTGTGTCAATCAATTTTAGTTTAGCGCATGCGATATAGTTATTGCTCTACCAATCGCGCTATAATTCATATGCAATTATGAAAAACGTTATGAGAAATTCACGTTTACGCATGCGCACTAGCTTCTGTTGATTCGACGGAATTGGGAATTATAGGGGACCGTCTAGGAGCTAACCCGCACAATCTCTGAAAATTCCATCGGAGTCGGACTTAAACTTGGCATAGATTTGGACCTGACAAGGATTTACCACAGATATCAGACAGAAACGAAAAAAAAAAAAAAAAAAAAAAATTGATCAGTAAGCTCTGAAACGCAAAAAGCAAGTGGAAATTTTGATTTTGGAGGACAACAATTTTTTCGACTTCAATCACGAACACAAAGCTTCCCTTCCTTCGTTAGTGAGGAAGCAAAATGTCGTTGTATAAATTAGTCGTATCTCACTCCTTTACCCAATTCTGTCTACGTAGAACTTGGATAGAACACAACAGGGTCGCCCCAATCACAAAAAACCATTAAAGCCGCATCAAAAACCTGGAAAAAATCTCATGTTTAAACAGGAAACGTTTTTTCACTCAAAAAATCCTGTTCAATACTGTTCTACATACCTTGGGCAGCATTACACGTGACGTATCACCGAGAGGGAGTTGATATAGTTTCAGACAGAACGATTTCTGGGTCATTTAGCGACTAAAGTTTAGCAAGGATTATCAGGAAAAACGTTCATTTACTCAGCTCGGCGGCTAATCTCTTATCGTAGCCGTGACTCGACTAACTAGGTAATGTTGGTTGAAGCCAGGGGACGAGCATAGGTATAATTAGTTTTATCGGACCAAAGAGTCGGAGCTTTGCGAAGAAAAAGGGTAAACAGCCGTTACTGGGAAGCAGTGACAAGAAAGTGATCGGATAAACCACTTGAAGGAAAATGTCGAGGAAAAGTGAGTACATAAAAAAAAAGTTCTAGGCACCAATCTAAGATGAATTATTTTGAAATTTGAGTATTCGGATGCACAAAATTGATAATACTAATAAAAGTGTATGATAAGAAAAACTTTCTTTAAATAACATTCAGCTTTACCTACAAATTTTAGGATTTTAACCATTTTTATAGTGAAATTTTAAGATGAGTTAATATAATTTAAGTACATTATTGAGCATAATTTTGTGTTTAAATGTTTTTTAGCGTTCTATTCCACAGTTGATTTTCATGAATAATATTCTGCTGGAAGTATAGATTTAACAATTTTTAGCAGTTTTTTGTCATTTTAAGTAATTTTTTTCCGATAAGTTTGGTTACCTATTTTTCTTCAATAATAAAACTACCTATTATTATGTTCAATCGAGAAATAAGGATCCCCTCTGGCCCCTCAGTTTCATGATCCTATGAATCCAAAAAACGAATGAAAAATCATCATCGTCCTATTTTGGTTTATTATTTTGAGTAAAGAACCTTTGTAATCGACCGAGAAAACAAAAAATTTTGACACCCCCCCCCCCCCCCCCTGAAAATTTGTTTGTTTACGTTTCAAAATTCGTAGAATCTAGAATCCAAAAATCGAATAAATAAACTGGGTGGACCCCAACTGAAAAAGTCAGGAATAACCTGGAATTATCAGGGAATTCTTTCCCTCGGGAAAAGTCAGGGAATTTTGCAAAAGCCACCTAAGGTCAGGGAATTTTTTAAATGAAAACTTGGTGTAATAATTTAAAGCTTTTTTAGGTATATTATAACTACTAAACAATCAAACTTCAACAGCGTACTTTATCATACTAGGTACATATTATTTCATAGGTGAGTTATACGAATGACAAAAATAATTATCAAGAGTTGTGGTTAAATTGTTCAAAAGTAACAACGCTACGCGCACATAAAAAGTGAATGGTAACTGATAACTACATCACTTAGAGTAAACCATTTGTGAGAAAAATCAACTTAGTACTGAAAAGAAAAAACCCAGCAGAGTAGTGAATCGATCCAGTAAGAGTTCCAAAACTAGCTTGTAAACGTAAGCTAGGACTTCTCAGGAGGGTTAAGGAGGGGGAAATTGGCCCATTGGAATGTGGAGTCATGTGTTATAAATTCACAGAGCAACTTTCCAACTAACGATTTTTGTGGGATGGGAAATCAGGAAGTTATACTCTCTCTGGCAACGATTGGTAGTAGGTGGAAAAAAGCGTGACATTTTTTGGTGTCGGGCGAAAATTTTGAATTATCCCCAGAGCTAAGAAACCTATGTAAGGAAAAACACGTGCTTCAACAAATAGCTTCAGATCAAAAATTGAGAGACCATAAAATATTAAATAAAAAGTCATGCAGCATGATCGTATGGGTGAATTTTCGTAAATTATCGTATTACATTTAGGTTAAATTGTTATGATATTTGAGCACTTCGAGGTCAATGAAATTGTTAAATATAAGTAGACTACATATAAGTAGTCTGTTTTTTGACATTTTATGTCTTTACTTTGGCACATAAACGAAAAAAGCGTTACGGTTGGTTTTCTGATAATTTCTGCTTACAACCGAGTCGTTGCTAGGGAAATGGTACTTCGTCTTTTTCATCCCACAAAATTCGTTGACCATTCGTTCGAAAGCGCTCGATTTATCCAACCATATTAAGTTAACTACTGCGAAATGCGTGGCCAACAAGCTGAGTTATGAGCATGGTTATATGAATAATTGTTTACACACAGGTGATCATTCTCAATAATTGATATTGTGAACATGATTACAACCGCTTGTTAATTTCTGATGATTTCATTGAGCTGGTGTTTCGATGATTTGATTCATAGCACTTAATCCGAATATTGCGAGAACGGTTTGATTTGTGAAGAGGTGGTTAAATCATCGTAATAGGTAATTTCTATACTTTACACTCTAGGAAGCTGTAATTTCGTATGTAGCCTCTTTAGGACATTTACTTGACGATGCCCTGGGTCGGGATCAGCTGAGTGGCTCGTAGAGCTTGCATACGAGTCTGCAACACATACGAGTCTGCAACTAAAGACGTAAAATGTCCCAATGTGTTGCAGACTCGTAAGCAAGCGTTTCTGATTTCACCTCCATTTCAAATTTCAGCTTCATTGGTTGAATAACGAAAAAAGTAGCTCCGGAGACCATGAGGCCATGACGGTAACACTTTTCCTTCGATTCATACGATTTTCGTTTTAGAAGCATTAAAGGTACAATAAAATGACGAGAAAACAAAAAAATTTGAATTTGATATTTTTTGTCAGGGAAATTTGATGTTCGGTCAGGGAAAAGTCAGGGAAATTGAAAATTTCCGTTTGGGGGCCAGCCTGATAAAAAATCCGTCCGTCCGCCATTAATATACCAAACTTCACGAAACTTGCATTAAAAATCGCATAAAGCTCGGCATCAATTTTATCAGCCGTAAAGGGTAGCATTCAAGGGCTAAACATTCAAAAATCGAGCGCACAAACTTTCAAGGTAACAGTCATGATTTTTTGGTTGTCACCGATAAATATAATCCCAAAGAGTCGATTAAAACCATCCGCAATGCTCTACAGTGAACGGTTCGTTTTCTCTTAAGGCTAGAGCTTCAATTAAACCTTCGGATTTCAAGATGGAGGAATCATGCGCTGCTAGCGAATCTATTGATTAGTCAGTTAATCTCTAAATTCCATCAGTGATCGCTAGATAGTGGTACTGGAATATAAAAATTGCCTCGTAAATATCAGCTGATATAATGCCAATATTGGAATTATCAGGTGAAATAGTGTAGTTTATATATATATGTATATATATATACTCGGCGCCCCTAATCTATACTCGGCGCTTCGCGCCTCGCCGGATCTTTTCTACTGCGAAGAAAACGAGGATAATTTGCTATGCAATTCTTAGCCTGAATCAACTTAGTGGAATGTAGCCAGGTACGTAAGGAGAGGGAAATTGGTAGCTTGAAATGTGAACATTTATCACATAAATCAAGCGCTTTCCAACGAGTGGCGAACGATTTTTGTGCGATGAAAACTGCGGAAGTTTCATTTCCCTAACAACGGCTGGGTTGTACGTGAAAAACACTGAAATCGTGACACAATCTATAGCAACTACTCAACTACTCGGTTGTACGTGAAAATCATCGTTAATTTCGTCACTGACGTTACATAAAAAATTGTTGGGGGTCGGCCTAAGAATTGCCTAGCAATTAATATATATAAAAGCGAAAACTTTAGGAATCGTTTCAAACTGCCCAAAACGGATTTCAATTTCAATGAAGAAATTTTTCAAAAATTTTCCAAGCTATCGCAATAGCTTCATTTTTTACGAAAATTCGTTACAATGAAGTATCTTTTCTAAATAATACTTATAATATTCATCTCGTGGTTAGTTAGATCCATCCGTCAGAGATCACTTGAGATACGAGGAGTTGTGGTTGGAAGAGAGGGGCAACTTGGAATGCTTGATTATTCAATTAAAGTTATACGATTGACGCTAAAATGGTTAAAATCAAACGAAAATAGGTAAAATAGTAGATGTTCTTGAAGGACATTTAATGCTTTACAACCCTAAGAGTGCTACTTTTTTGAGGATTTATCTGGTAAACTGAAGCAAAAACTTATTTTTTTCTTTTTATTTTTTTCTTCAAAATATCAATTTTTATGAGCAGTTATTTCAAAGACTGTACACAATATCGACAAAGTTCCGTAATGCAACTTGTAGCAAATTATGTCGTCGGCTTTAATTCTGTACGGATCGGTTATCAATAGGACGCAATGTTTCGAAGATTTGAGCGAAAAAAAGGAACTCTAAAAGCCCCCACTCCTACCCCAGCCCAGTGACCAGGAGTGGGGACATCAAATTGATATGTTAGTTCTCCATATTTGTTCTAACAAGGCTATGAAGTCAATTTTTACTGAATTTTCGTAGAAAATGAAGCTATCGCAATGGCTCAACAATTTTAAAATCAAAATTTTCGAAAAATTACTCGTTGAAATCCGTTTTGACACATTCTGAAACGAATCCTAGAGTTTAACGCTCTAGGATTATATAGAGAGTTACATATATATATATATATATATATATATATATATATATATATATATATATATATATATATATATATATATATATATATATATATATATATATATATATATATATGTCATTCTAGACGATAACTCTCCTTAGATTGAGATGAAAATTCCGTTCTTGCGACAAAAAATCAAGGTTTCCAAACGAAAGAATGAGTTTGATTTTGTTGGCCAACACTTTTTGAGCACACTAAATTGGTCAAATTTTAAACAATGTGCTAAAAATAATCACTGAAAATGACTACAAACGTCTAAAATCTGTTATTTATATTTTTATCCGAATTTTAGTGAAAAGAAGTTGATCAACGATGAACTAGAATATTAAAAAATTTATTCGCAAAATTGTGGTGAAAAACGTACTTGAATTTCATTTATATTTGCTGAAAATTTGATTTAAAAAACAGAAAAATTGCTAAATATCCGAAATCTTTCTTAAATTGTAGAATATGATTATGAACGAGTTTGTTTGCCGTAAAATTTGTTGTTAACAATTTCTTTGCACTTAAAGAAATTTATATTTCTATATTATACGATAATTTGCTCATACGATTATGCTGCATGACTGGACATTTTTTGTTCCAACGATTTCCGTCTATATTTATTCGTTTCCTGGGCTAGTAGTTTCGACCAAAATTAATAGAATAAGGCACCTAACTCTATCTAGATTTTATTTTGTTTTATCTTGAATGATTTTTTTTCCAGCAATCATGAAGATTTGGGGGATATCGATTTTATTCCGTGTGGCTATGATACCCGCTAGTGCACAAAAAAAGGACGTACGTACTTACCTATTCCCTTATTTTTTTTTATTTTTTTTTTTTACTGCAATTGAAATAAATTTTGCTAATATGTAGTATTTTACATCCCCATATTAATTGATTAGCTGGAAGAGCTCAGAATAGTAGGCAGCTATGGTTCTATAAAACTGTGTGACACCGGCCCTGTTTTACTTCATCAGCGCCAGAATGAAAAAGTTGGTTCTTCCACAATTATAAAAGACCGCTTTATTTACTAGTGGGTCTGATCATCTGATTCCTTATGAAGTTTACTTTTACATCCGATTGGTGAGGGATTGAGCTTCTAACAGGGTTAATACATTCAATTCAGTATCCCCGAAAAATATCAGACTCTAAAATAAAGACTAATTTTAGGGATTATTTGCATTTGATATAGTCGACACCAATTGACGGTAATATCGTCGTTGCATCGAATCGGATCGTTCTGAAAGTTTTTATAATCGGTACAACATACCAATAACTATTGAAAGCCATTCCAATTATATATATATATATATATATATATATATATATATATATATATATATATATATATATATATATATATATATATATATTGAAAAAAACTATAATAATGAAGAAAACTATAATAATGAAATGTACCTTCAGACATTAGGAACAGCTATGGGAACGAAAATGGCTCCCGCGTATGCCAATTTATTTATGGGATGGATTGAGTTTGATCTTTTAAATCAACACGCTGAACCTTGTTTTTACAAACGTTTTTTAGATGATGGCTTTATGATATGGGAACATGGTAGGGACGAATTAATGGTATTCTTAGATCATTTGAACACCCAATACTCAATTAATATCACCTATGAAATCTCAGAACATAAAATCAACTATTTAGATCTCGAAATTGAGCTTACCGAAGAGGGTTTAAAAACATCAATTTACCAAAAGCCCACAAATCATCAACTGTACCTTCACTATTCATCTAGTCATCCTGCTCACACAAAGAAAGCAATACCATACTCACTATCAGTAAGAGGACACCGACTGTGCTCCACAGAAGAGGGAAAAGAGAGATATTTAGGACAGTTGAGAAATACATTGCAACACAGGGGCTACCCAGACCAACTTCTAGACCGCCAGATTCTGTCAGCAGATAGAAATTTTACTCCCAGAGAAAGATTACCCCGAAATAACTGAGTAGACCTTTGTACCACTTTTTTTCCTGGAGTTCAAATGGTCAATAATATTGTTAGGGAGCTGTATTATATCCATCTTAGGGGATCTTCAAGAGAAGAAATTTTAGCAGCACCTCCCTCCATAATATACCGTAGACCAGCAAATTTAGGAAATATAATATCTCCAAAATGTCCTACAACACAACAATCTAATGATCCTATGGGTCTTCGTCCTTGTCGTCGACCTCGTTGTAAATCATGCCGTCTTATTGAACAACCACCATCCATAACGTCACCTAACTGCACAAACGAGTACCACCTACGATCATTAGCCACATGTACTACCCAAAATTGTGTATATAAGCTTAGCTGCAATATCTGCCCCGCTTTTTATATAGGCAAAGCTACTACTCAGCTCAGTTTGCGTATTAACAATCATCGGAGCTCAGTGAATAATTGGTACGATGTGCCAGTAAGTCGACATGCGGAAGAGCATGATCTAACATTCGACAGATGCTTCTCTCTGAGTATCCTTGAATGTCTTGGCCCCACTGCATCAGATGTAGATGTGAAAAAGGCAGAAATGGCCTATATTTATTTACTAGGTGCGTATAAGAGACCTGGCTTGAATATTCAACGGAATTAAATTACGATTATTTTTTACTAATTCATCATTAAATTATTGTTTATTTATTTTATAATATATTTTTCCTTTTATATTTTTTAATTTTATTTATTTAATTATTTTAATTTATTTATTTTTTATTTTATTTTATTTTTATTTTTTATTTATTTTTTTTTAATTTACCTATTTATTTATTATTATTTTTTTAATTTTTTTATTTATTTATTTATTTTATTTTATTTTATTTTTATTTTTATTTTTTTATTTTTAATATTACTTATTATTTTTATTTATTAATTTATTTATTTTATATATATATAATTTTATTTTTTATTTTAATTTTATTTTATCATTATTATTAGTTTTTTTTTCCCCAATCAATTCTTTTTTTTTTTTTTTTTTTTTTTTTTTTTTTATTCTGAAATTTCATTAGTTTTTTTATTTTTAACATTTCATTTATTTGTATATATTTTTCTATTTGTTTATTTATGTTTTTTATTCATTTATTTAATTCTGTTCATTTTTAAATCTAATTATATATGTATGTGTGTACATATTTATGTATATATGGTTATATTATGTGTGTATATATGGTTTATTACGAGTATGTGTGTATAAATGTAGATGTGTATATATGCGTGCGTAGTTTCATTAGAAGTAATAATATACTATTTAAGCTAAATTTAGGATTTATTAATTTTTGAATTGATTTGCCACAATAAGTTCACCCGACAAAGATACTTCAACTACTAAACCTACAACTGTTTACCTACTGACGACTGACAACTGTTTACCTACTGACCTACTGACGACTACCTACTCACTAATACCCTGCACCCCTCTTCTTCCTCCACACAATACCCCCCTAAGACAACAACCTAGTGTCCACCTACCACTGATACGAGTCAGATGACGCCAGGAAGATGCTTCGACCTGTCCTCACACTTTCTACTCGTGATCACGGCACAAATAGCCGAAATATTGAGGTACCATACATTTATTTTCCCTTTTACAGAAATTTTGTGTGTCTAAATCTGTCTTCTTTCTCTCATATCCAAATTTATATATATATATATATATATATATATATATATATATATATATATATATATATATATATATATATATATATGTTCACGTATTTATATACAGTGTGTACACAAAACAGGTCCGCCAAACTGCAGGGGTCAATTCTAGAGTTAATTTCTGATCAAATGTTCCTTCTAGAGATTATTTTTTTTAACGCTTAGCTGTCGAGTAATTCAATTTTTAGATTTTAGCGAATATTTGTTGAAAATGAGGCTTATTGCAATGGTTCCGAAAATTTAAAATACAAATTTTCGAAAAATTTCTTCATTGAATTCGGTTTTGAGACATTCTGAAATGAATCCTCGAGTTTACAAATAACAAGGCCGGGCCTGATTTTGCTACTTTTATGCTGAAATAACAATATTCAGACTGTGTTCAAAACTAAGGAGGCTACTGGCCAAATTACAGCATAAAAGTTGCAAAATCAGGCACATAATTTCGATCGTCTCTTAATGACTCAGAAAGTCCCTCTATCAAATTTCAACTTCCTCGGGTGAACAGGAGAGTATTTCGCAAACTCAGCTGATCGAAATCGTCAAAACCATCACGCACGATGAACGGCCCCGAACTGCGTGTTGGCAACAATAACAAAATTTCGGGATCCGAATAAATCGGTTTTCCGTACCGCGCTTCACACGGAATATCGAATTCCCGTCCATCACCTATCAACAATGAAACCCATGCTTCAATCGGAACACCCGTTGCAAACTGTCAAGGCTTCTCCACTTGTCAAGAATTTTCGCCGATAACAAACTGCTGGTTAGCAACCATAATAACAAAAGTTCGGGACAAATCGGTAGCGAAGGGTAGCTCCGTTTATGAAATGGAAGGATGTTTTGGAGGTTCAGACCTGGCCTATGGTATGTGCCATATTACTCAAATAAAATGTACAAAATTATGCTGAAAAAGTACTTAAATTTCATTAAAATTTGCTAAAAAAATCAATAAAAACTGCAATTAAGTAAGTTAAAAATCCAAAATCTCTTTTTGACTAGCTAATTATTATTTAGAACGGGTATTTCGCCGTAAAACTGATAGTTAACAATTTCTTTTCACTCAGTCTTCAATTTTTAGAACAATGTAACACAATTTATACTAAGATGATTTACGAAAATTCGCTCATACGATCTTGCTGCATGGCTAGAACTTTTATCGTGTTTTCGACCTTTTGTCACTAAAACGATCATACTTTCCATAATCTGCTGTTTAAATTCAAATTTGAGGATACCGTTGGAAAGAACATTAAATTTCCTATTGTCCTTTTTTGAGAATTGGGGTTTGAGACATGAAAAAGCCTTCTCAAAAGAAAATTCTACCCAATTTTAGTCCAGTAACTTTATGGGTGATTCTCACAGAAAGGGGCAGAAGTGATGTCCGGACCAGTTGCGGCGACCCACTAAGGATTTGGGAGCAGGCGAAGGTCTTAAATTGTAGTATAGGTTTTTATCTTGAACCCTTTTTTCCATTTTTAGGTTATGATTATTCCTTTAAATAAAAAATTAACTAAATATAGTCTAATCGTCATCGACCTGTCCTGTCCCAATGCGACCTTCCCAACTTCAAGCTTTAATTAAAGGTCTTTCCACTTTTGAGTTTGGATTTTATTCAATTTTTCTACATCAGCATGATTTCTGAGATGCATTTCTGATCGATAAAATTAATGTAGAACCGCTAGAAAAGTGTATTTGGATGGAAATATATGTGTCCGGAGCATCGCCGTCATCGACCTGTCCAATATTGTTTTTCGAATTTTCGCGGTCACAATTGTATTTTAGCGGGGTTTTTTTGCCGTCTTTTTTTTGCGCGCTTCTCAGTTACCAGAAAAACTGCCATTCGTTTCAATTCAGTCAACTCGTGGTCGTCAGCAGGAGCAGACGTGTGCTGGATCGTGGGTTGGTCAAACACAATCGTCCGAAACCTGTCCACTTTTTCTAAGTGAGTACTTGAACTCAATTTTTTCTTATGGTATTTTTATTGTGCACCGAACGGTCTAGTTTCATGTTATATGCCGAATTTGGGAAAAAGCTTGCCACAAGGTGAAACATTTGAGAAAAACTGATGAATCATCATCGACCTGTCCATCATCAACCTGTCCTCTCCTGAAAATTCGAGGACAGGACGATGACGAAGAGGACAGGACGATGAGGAAAAAGGCAAATCTATAATGTTTTTTGGATTTTCTAGTATTCCCATATTCTCGCATTTAGTAATTCAATATTCTCGTATTGACCATTCAAAACACATATCTACTTAGCCGAGCGTTGTGAAGGTCTACTAGGACTTGTTCGACAATTTTTGTCATTGTTTGTTGGATTCGCCCTACAGTGGTCACGTTTTTGGGTCTTTTGACTTGAAATGTAGAGGGTTTAACGTTTCTTGGCAGTTAGAGCAAATTTTCCATTGGAGCGTGCCAATAAACGGCCCTAGCTCAAAAATTCTCGTTTGGCTAAAAATCGTTTAAAAAAAGTTCCGGTCGTGCAGCATGACCATGTGAGGGAATTTTTGTAGGAAACCGATTTTTATTTACTTTTTAACTGATTTTCAACTTTAAAAGTTAAAATTCGAACACTTATTGCGCGCCAATAACGTTAAAATTTACGGCATTCAAACTTGATTTAATCAACATTCCGCAAAAAGTATGATTTTTTAGGTTTTTTAAATTTTTTTTTTAATCGGTTTTTGCTATTTTTTAGCACATTTTGTGGAATTTGAGTGCGTTGTTGTGCACGAAAAGTTCTGTTTTTCGAATTCATCCTTTCGTAGATGATTCTTTTACTAATTAATTTTGCTTGATGAAACTCGCGTTTTTTTTTTCAATTTTTTGTCGGTTTTTGCGATTTTCGGAGCACATTTTTTTAAATTTGAGTGCTTTTTGTGCACCACTCGCGGTTCTTTATATTTTTCGTTATTTTTGAGTTTTGGTTGTCTTTATAGGCACAGATGGCTCCGAAGAACTAATATTGAACAACGTGTGATATAAATATATAGTAATGACTAGGGAAGAGCATGACTGAGAATAATTAATAAATCTCATCCTATTCCCTATCAAGTCATGTTAATATTTCAATGAGAATGTATATTTTCAAGTTTCACTGTTAATGGTTTATTCGTTTGATTGAAATGTTAGATTCTAAGTATTATGTTTATATAATTAACGTTTTCTTTTTTTAAATACATATGAAAACTTTTCAAAATTAGTTAGAATTGGAATTCAATAATATTCAACCATGATTTTTGGATACTGTACCACGTTTGAAAATAATTTTCTAAGGAAGGTTCCTTTCAGAAACCGCATTGCAGACTGTTTGTTCACCGAAAACTTTGAATTCACATTCTGATTCTATTAAAATATGAAGTGTTTCACAAAAACAAGCTTTTTTTTTTTTTTTGCAAACCAACGACAAATTGAAGGAAATCCAGGACAGGGCTCGACCTGTCCACCTAAATTTTTAAATATTTATTTTCTGAATTAATAAAAGCGCTACTGTTTGGATTGGCATCGAATTTCGATACATACGATATAGAGAGCATCTGTGATTTTTTTCAGCTCGATTCGAACACTTTTTCTTTTTTCAAAAGTCAAACTCAAAACTGACCTTTTCTGTGAGAATCACCCTTATACATCGTACCGTGCGTCAAATCCGGTAGTTCTGATTTGTTGGCAACGTGTTTGTGATGTTGGCTCAATGAATAATCCAAGTTTGAGACCTCGAGTTCTGAAAGCAGCCTTGTCAAAAATCGAAAAAACCGCGAAATTTTCGACTTAATTTCAGTTTTTGGCGATTTTAACCCTAATGACTAGTTTTTCGGTAACACCTACCGAATTCGTTTTTAAATTGGACTAAAATCGCTACGTTTTGAGACCATTTTCATCTCTTAGACCAGATAGGTTCCGGGATATAGCGTTTTAAAATACTCTCAGGTGCAAAAAATTTGGCCCACTCTCTAAAATGGAAGATTTTATGAAGTTACGACTAATATTCTTTGTTTTCGACTGGGTTACTGTCTGAACTCATTCAGAGGCATTTTTTGTTGTTTTCTAGCCAGGGATAAAATTGTTTTGATCTCTCAACGATAGGGAATCGTATCGAAACGTGATCTTGTTTCACTGCCTCCTACTTTCACGTTAACTTCCATCCTGTGATTATGTTGTTCATCTCTTCCACAGTAGTCCTCAGCTGAGGAGCGAGTGTTTTCCTGTAAGTTGAGTGTATTCCAACCAAAAAAACAAAATCAATTCAAGAGAGAAAAAAAAAGTATTTTTCACCGGAAATGGTCGCGGAAACTGTAGCTCTCATTAATGAAGGAAGGTCACTGGGATATGCTACTCAAATGCTAGGATGGCCTTATGAAACCGTCCGTGCTGCTGTTAGACGTTTTCGAGAGACGAGATCGTACTATAGAAGGCAGGGCTCTGGCCGGCCTTGAAAAACAACAGCCGCTCAAGACAGGTACTTGTACGCCTTAGCTTTAAGAAATCGACGTTTAACTGCTTCACAGGGTCATAACTCTCTTGAAAATGGAACGGGAGTGGATTTAGGTCTTTGGACAGTTCGGAGACGATGGTGGGATCGGCATTTGGCTGCCAGAATACCCGCTCGCGTTCCAAGTTTAACCCGTCAGCACCGGATGTTGCGCCTTCAGTTTGCTCGAAATCACAGTGCTTGGGAACTTGAAGAGAGGAGGGATGTCATTTTCAGCGATGAGTCTAGGTTCAGCCAGCGGGACCCAGATGGTCGTGAAAGAGAGTGGAGAAGGCCTGGAGAAAGGTTTGTTCCTGCCACAATGACTGGAAGAGAGCTCACCGTCCAAGCATTTGAGCGGCATATCCCAGTGACCTTCCATCATTAATGAGAGCTACAGTTTGGGCGACCAGGAGGGAAAGACATTTTTGTTCTCTTAAAGCGATTATTTTGGGAGGAATGCACTCAATGTACAGGAAAACACTCGCCTCTCGGCTGAGAACTACTGTGGAAGAGATGAACAACATACCTAATCGCAGTTTGGAAGTTAACGTGAAAGTGGGAGGTAATGAAACACGATCTCGTCTCGTCACGGTTCCCTATCTTTGGGAGATCAAAGATAGAAGACTGAATTCCTGAATGAGTTTTGATAATTTTTCTGCAGTGAATCCCCCTTCCCCCTTCAAAATATACCCGTGGGTCCTGAAGAGGTTTGAAAGGAACCACTAAACCCCCCCGTTTTTATTATTCCAACGCCCCGAAGGGCAGAAGACTGAAAGTTATACTAACTTACTATCTGCTGAAAACGCGATTTCTGGTGCGCCACCTACTAGGGGGTCTAGATCCAAACTGAAATCAAACCTCCACCTATCAGAGACTTCTACGTGGTTTGTCTGTGTAGAGAATTATTCCCTTCAGGAATGATATATAAAAATTCCAGTTTTGGGGTTGGTGAATTTTTATAATTTAATTTTTGTTTTTCTTCATTAGTTTAACAATTTTTCACACACACACACACACACACACACACACACACACACACACACACACACACACACACACACACACACACACACACATTTTTTTTTTTTTTTTTTTTTTTTTTTTTTAAAGAAACCTCCCCTCAAAGACGGAGGGGGCACGCCATTAAATTGAAAAATAAACAAATAAAATAAAAAAGTGGGGAGGACGCCCAGGTTTACCCGACGCCGGCTCTAGGGATAAGGGAAGTTGTAGGACGAGGAGGAAGAATGGGATGAAAGGATGTGCCCCTATAAAATGACCACCAGTTCAAGTAAGAACCCCTCAGGACGCGGGTGGTGATACCACGGAGTACTCCTGCCGAGATGCCCAACTCGAGTAACTCCGTGGCGCTTTTCCCGCACCAAACCCCGCGCCATGACATGGTCGCGGCAATGATCTTGATGTTATTAGGTGCCACTCCTTTTAGCTCAGATATCGCATGGCGCAGATCATTTCTATCATATTTACTTTTCTTAGCCCGCCAGGTCTGCTCCATGTCCACACTGCCACTGACAACCTGGACATCCAGGATTATGGCAGACCCATCGGGCTTGATCGCGACGATATCTGGCTTCTTGCCCCGGTCACTCGGCATTTGGTATAGTCTCTCCCTTTCGACATCCCAACCGCTAGATGACAAAGCACCTGCTATCTGCTTGGCAACCGCATCGTGACGTAAAATGCGGCCACCGTGAGTACGAGGACACTGCTGCACCACATGATATAGATTCTCATTTTTACCCCGACAGGCACGGCAAAGGGTGTCAACTGTCCCGCGACTACTCCTCGAACACCTCACCGAGGTGGCTAACGTAGCCACCCGGACGGCGTGAAAATGGCGATAGTCGCGGGCCCCAATGCCCTCTGAAGCCCATTCCACCCACTGAGTAGAAATGGGGGATTCAGAGCACTGTCGGAGTTCTTTTCCATCTACTGACTCATGCAGTGCAGCAGCGAACTCAGCAGATGAGCTGGGTTTTGGAGCAGTTGGTGTTGCTCGATCGCACCACAACAACTGCTGCCGGACAAAGTCCAGGTCAGCAGCTGTGCGGGCGACGTCCCAGCTCGAGCCCCTAAGGGCAAGCAGGCGCTGGCGGCGTAAAGATGGGATGCTGGCAGAAAGAGAGACAATACCGAGCCCACCGGCCTTGACCGGTGCGTGGATGTAAGCACTTGGGACACCAGGTGGAAAGCCTAGCCAAGAGCGCACAGCAGAGCGAACTTCACGATCTAATTCAAGCAGCCTCCCCGCAGTAAGCCTGCCAAAGACTAACCCATAGGTTAGCTTTGGCAGTAAGTACGTGCGAAGGAGGCGCAGCTTCTGCTGTGTCTTCAATGGAGCCTTGGTGACACGAGCTAATGCTCCACCAAGGTCCACAGGGCTTGCGGCTATAGTGGCCACACCCATGAGGTCGACCCCAAGGTACCGCCAGACCTCCAACACGGATCGGGCGGGGATGGGTGTCTGTCCTAAGACAAAGCACTCCTCATCCACCACCTTCACCTTATGTTGGCGGCCCGACGGGACCAAGGAGACGGACCCACACTTAGAAGGGTTGACCACTAGACCACACCTGGCTAGCTGCTCAGCAAAGGCATTGAGGGCGATCTGCAAGCCCTCGCGGGTTTCTGCGAGTAGGATGACATCATCGGCAAAAGCCAATGCACCTACTCGCACCCCAGGGGCGAGATCAAACCCTATTTCATCTGGCAGCTTACCCAAGGCTGTATCCACGACCAGGTTGAAGAGGAGTGGCGACAGAGGATCCCCCTGGCGTACCCCACGCCCAATGACAACATCCCCCGACATCTCGCCTCCTGCCTCAAGGACCGTCACGCCTTCGTGGTACAGACAGGCAATATACTCAATTAAACGAGCAGGGGCCCCGACACCACGAAGACAATCGATCAGGGCAAAGTGGCTAACTGTGTCAAAGGCCTTAGCGACGTCCAGAGCGGCAAGATGGAGCTGCCGTTTCTTGATGCGGGCCAGCGAAATGACAGTTTGGAGAACTGTTAGGTTCTCCGCTGTGCCATCCACTGGCCGAAATGCTCTCTGGACGTCACCTATGACACCAGCCACTTGGAAGCGAGATGCCAGAATCTTTTGAAAGTGGCGGAAAACTACCGATGATATTGAAATCGGACGGTAGTCTCCAGGCCCACTTCCTCCTTTCTTTGGGATGAAGATGGTTCGGGCACGGGTCAACGCTTTCGGGGGCCTTCCCGATAGAAGTAACAGGTTGAGGATAAGCAGCTTGACACTTTTTGGGGCTTTATTCCAGCGTCGGGCAGAAATACCATCAGGTCCAGCAGACGTGGAGTTCTTGACACGGCACTTATGTGCCTCGTCATGAAGCACCGGCGTGCACATTATGCCACGTAAGGAATCCCTGGTGGAAGCTGGGGGTACCACCGGCACACCAGGGTTGTGGCTGGGAGCACTCAAAAGTGGCTCCCAAAATTCCACAAACTCCTGGAGTGGGGTTAAAACTTGTTCATCCCCAGCTCCCTCCAGTACCTCCGCAGCTACACGAGCCGGATGCTTCCTCCACAACTTCTGGACCCGCTGGTATTCCCGCCTCCTTGCTTGCTTAGCTGCTTTGCGACCTCCACGGGGCACCGACACAGGAGGATGTCCTCCCTGATGCCCCGCCACGGTCGCATCCCCAACCTGTGGGAAGATCCTCTGTACATAGGCCGCGACCTCGTCTTCCAAGCCAACAGGCCTCTCAACAGCCCGCCTCGCCAGTTCCTGCAGGTAGGCACTCTCATAACCATCAATACGGCCTACCTGCTCCCCGAGCCTCAATACTTCGGTCTTCAAATCTTCAAGAAGACCGGAGGTCCCTGGGGAGGATTGCTGAACGGCAGGCTGTTGTCCCACACCTGTCGGAGATGCGGGGGAGGCCCCACTGCTATTTGCCAGGATTGCATCCTGGACAAGCTGCTTATAGTGGGGCCTCAGGCGAAGAGATTGGATGGCAGAAAGCGTGCGCATGGGAAAACGTGCTTGAAGGAATACATTAATATTTCGTACCCCATTACGCACAGCCTCTGCCTCCTCTGCTGCCATTCGCCGCAAATCCTCAGAAGCATACCTGGGCCGCTCTCGCTCTATGTCAATTGCAGCGTTGGCCTGTACAGGATGCTCCTGCCAGACGTGGGCACTGAGGCCACGCTTGGAACTGAAGGCTCTCTCACAGTGGGCACACTGATGGACATCTCCAGGGGCATTGGAAGAGGAAGAAGGATA